>CAUYLG010016887.1:0-14769 GCA_963573385.1 Cacajao melanocephalus
TTTTCTTGCCTAATTTATCCGGCTAGAACTTCCAATACTATATTGAATAGGAGTGGTGAGAGAGGGCATCCTTGTCTAGTGCCGGATTTCAAAGGGAATGCTTCCAGTTTTTGCCCATTCAGTATGATATTGGCTGTAGGTTTGTCATAAACAGCTTTTATTATTTTGAGATATGTTCCTTCAATACCTAGTTTATTGAGAGTTTTTAGCATAAAGGGCTGATGACTTTGGCAAAGGTCTTCTCTGCATCTATTGAGATAATCGTGGTTTTTGTCTTTGGTTCTGTTTATGTGGTGGGTTACATTTACAGACTTGCGTATTTTGAACCAGCCTTGCACCCCCGGGGTGAAGCCTACTTGATTGTGATGGATAAGCTTTTTGATGTGCTGTTGCAATCAGTTTGCCAGTATTTTATTGAAGATTTTTGCATCAGTGTTCGTCATGGATATTGGCCTGAAGTTTTCTTTTTTTGTTGAGTCTGTGCCGGGTTTTGGTATCAGCATGATGTTGGCCTCATAAAATGATTTGGGAAGGATTCCTCTTTTTGGATTGTTTGGAATAGTTTCAGAAGGAATGGTACCAGCTCCTCTTTATACATCTGGTAGAATTCAGCTATGAATCCGCCTGGACCTGGACTTTTATTGGTTAGTAGGCTATTAATTGCTACCTCAACTTCAGCCCTTGTTATTGGTCTGTTCAAGGTTTCAGCTTCTTCCTGGTTTAGGCTTGGGAGGATGCAAGTGTCCAGGAATTTATCCATTTCTTCCAGGTTTACTGGTGTATGTGCATAGAGTTGTTTGTATTAATCTCTGATGGTAGTTTGGATTTCTGTGGAATCTGTGGTGATATTCCCTTTATTGTTTGTTTGTTTGTTTGTTTTTGCATCTATTTGATTCTTTTCCCTTTTCCTTTTTATTAATCTGGCTAGCGGTCTGTCTATTTTTTTGAACTTTTCAAAAAACCAGCTCCTGGATTTATTGATTTCTCAAAGGGTTTTTGTGTCTCTATCTTCTTCAATTCTGCTCTGATCTTAGTTATTTCTTGTCTTCTGCTAGCTTTTGAGTTTTTTTGATCTTGGTCCTCTAGCTCTTTCAATTTTGATGATAGAGTGTCGATTTTAGATCTTTCCTCGCTTCTCTGGTGGGCATTTATTGCTATAAACTTTCCTCTAGACACTGCTTTAAATGTGTCTCAGAGATTCTGGTACATTGTGTCTTCATTCTTGTTGGTTTCAGAGAACATCTTTATTTCTACCTTCATTTCATTGTTTATCCAGTTGACATTCAGGAGCAGGTTGTTCAGTTTCCATGAAGTTGTGCGGTTCTGAGTTAGTTTCTTAATTCTGACTGAGTTCTAATTTGATTGTTCTGTGGTCTGAGAGACTGTTTGTTATGATTTCTGTTCTTTTGCATTTGCTGAGGAGTGATTCACTTCCAATTATGTGGTCAGTTTTAGAGTAGGTGCAATCTGGTGCTGAGAAGAATGTATATTCTGTGGATTTGGGGTGGAGATTTCTGTAGATGTCTATTAGATTTGCTTGGTCCAGATCTGAGTTCAAGTCCTGGATATCCTTGTTAATTTTCTGTCTCATTGATCTGTCTAATATTGACAGTGGAGTGTTAAAGTCTCCAACTATTATTGTGTGGGAGTCTAATTCTCTTTGTAGGTCATTAAGAACTTGCTTTATGTACCTGGATGCTCCTGTATTGGGTGCATATATATTTAGGATTGTTAGCTCTTCTTGATGCATTGATCCTTTTACTATTATGTAATGCCCTTCTTTATTGCTTTTGATCTTTGTTGGTTTAAAGTCCATTTTATCAGCGACTAGGACTGCAACTCCTGCTTTTTGCTCTCCATTTGCTTGTTAAATCTTCATCCCTTTATTTTGAGCCTATGTGTGTCCTTGCATGTGAGTTGGGTTTCCTGAATACAGCACACCAATGGGTCTTGACTTTTTATCCAATTCACCAGTCTGTTTCTTTTGATTGGGGCATTTAGCCCATTTACATTTAAGGTTAATATTGTTATGTGTGAATTTGATCCTGCCATTTTGATGCTAGCTGGATGTTTTGCCCGTTAGTTGATGCATTTTCTTCATTGTGTTGATGGTCTTCACCATTTGGTACATTTTTGGAGTGGCCAGTACTGGTTGTTCCTTTCCTTGTTTAGTGCTTCTTTCAGGAGCTCTTGTAAGGTAGGCCTGGTGGTGATGAAATCTCTTAGCAATTGCTCATCCGTAAAGGAATTTATTTCTCTTTTGCTTATGAAGCTTAGTTTGACTGGATATGAAATTCTAGGTTAAAAGTTCTTTTCTTTAAGGATGTTGAATATTGGCCCCTACTCTCTTCTGGCTATCAGGGTTTCTGCAGAGAGATCCACAGTGAGTCTGATGGGCTTCCCTTTGTGGGTAACCTGATTTTTCTCTCTGCTGCCCTTAGGATTTTTCCCTTCATTTCAACCCTGGTGAATCTGACGATTATGTGCCTTGGGGTTGCTCTTCTTGAGGAATATCTTTCTGGTGTTCTCTGTATTTCGTGGACTTGAATGGTGGCCTGCCTTGCTAGATTAGGGAAGTTCTCCTGGATAATATCCTGAAGTGTTTTCCAGCTTGGATTCATTCTCTCCGTCACATTCAGGTACACCTGTCAAACGTAGATTAGGTGTTTTCACATAATCCCATATTTCTTGGAGGCCTTGTTCATTTCTTTTCACTCTTTTTTCTCTATTCTTGCCTTCTTTTTTATTTCATTGAGTTGATCTTCTATCTCTGATATCCTTTCTTCTGCTTGGTCGATTCGGCTATTGAAACTTGTATATGCATTGCGAAGTCCTTGTGCTGTGTTTTTCAGCTCCACCAATTTGTTTATATTCTTCTTTAAGCTGTTTATTCTAGTTAGCATCTCATCTAACCTTTTTTCTAGGTTCTTAGTGTCTTTGCATTGGGTTAGCACATGTTTTTTTAGCTCTGAGAAGTTTGTTATTACCCACCTTCTGAAGCCTGTTTTCTGTCAATTCATCAGATTAATTCTCCATCCATCTTTGATCCCTACCTGGTGAGGAGCTGTAGTGCCTTGAAGGAGGAGAGGCGTTCCGGTTTTTGGTATTTACATCCTTTTTGTGCTGGTTTCTTCCCATCTTAGTGGCTTTATCTACCTGTGGTCTTCATAGTTCGTGACTTTCGGATGAGGTCTCTGAGTGGACATCCTTTTTGTTGATGTTGAAGCTATTTCTTTCTGTTTCTTAGCTTTCCTTCTAACAGTCAGGCTCCTCTGCTGTAAGACTGCTGGAGGTCCACTCCAGACCCTGCTTGCCTGGGGATCACCCATGGGGGCTGCAGAACAGTAAGGGTTGCTGTTTCTTCTTATGTTATCTTCCTCCCAGAAGGGTACCTGCCAGATGTCAGCCTCGGCTTTCCTTTATGAGGTGTCTCTTTGGGTATACGGGGGTCAGGGAGCTGCTCGAGGAGACAATCTGTCCCTTATAGGAACTCAAGTGCTGTGCTGGGAGCTCCATGCTCCATGCGGAGCTGCTGGGCAGGTACCTTTAAGTCTGCTGCAGCGGAACTCATAACTGCCTCTTTTCCCAGGTGTTCTGACCTAGGAAGGTCAGCTTTATTTATAAGTTCCTGATGTGTTACTGCCTTTTTTCAGAGATGCCCTGCCCCATACGGAGTAGTCTAGTCCCAGTCTGTCAGCAGAGGTATTGCTGAGCTGCCGCAGGCTCTGCCCGGCTGCTGTGTGAACTGCCTCAGTATTGGCGGTCTGCCTCAGTAGTGGCAGATGCCCTTCTCCCCACTGAGGTGGACCATCCCAGGTCCAGCTGCACTTGCTGGAAAAGTCTCAATCCAGAGTGTTTCAGATTGCTTGTTTTGTAGGGGTGGTACCCGCTGAGCCAGATGCCTGGCCCCCTGTCTTAGCCCCCTCCCTTTCAGTTGAATGGGCGGCTCTGTCTCCTAGGCGTTCCAGGCAACAGGTGAAACAGCCACCCAGATTTGTGTGATTTTCTGTGTGCCAATCCGTGGCACCAGCCGTGCTCAAAACTCATGGCACTTTTTGGCTCAGGAATCTCCTGGTCTGTGGACAGTGAAAACTTGTTTGGAAGTGCGGTGGGCACTCACCCTCTGCGTTGTTCTTGATGGGAACTGCACTCCAGAGCTGTTCCTGTTCAGCCATCTTGGATCCTCCCCTGAACCAACTTTTTTTCATGGAACACCATTTTTAGTTGAAAGTGATAAACAGTGGTTTTCTTGAAAATGAACAGTGAGTCTTTCAGTTTTTATTCAGAAATAAAAAATCTTTTTCCTCTTACCCTTCTAAGTTCTCAGCCGGGGTACCTGTGAAAAAAAACAAACATAAGTTTGTTAAAATGTATGGTGCATATAACACATAGTGATACCTAGAAATGAGTAACTCAAAGAAGATAGAACTCTGGCATATATTGCATCTTTAACAAAATATAATACATTTGTAGAGAAATAACAGGACAAAGGAAAGCAGTTTAGTCTTCCAGGGTTGGGAATCTTGGGGAAGGAAAATATATGAGAAGAAACTAACAGAGTGCAGATTCCTCTGGTGCCATCTCTGTGCTAATAGAGTTGCCTCCAGTAAAGAAAGTTGTATCCTGCCTTTAAACAGAAAAGGAGGAGGGTAGAGAGAGTGTTTCCTGCATTTGTTGCTGCTTAATTGCCTTCAGCTCAAAATAATATTCATGTCAAAGAGGAATATTTTGGGGTGACAGAGTCAGGTTTCCTTTACACTTCAAGGAAGATAACTGACAATATTTGTTGCCAGCAATAAAATCAAGCTTTCAAGTAAAAACTAAAATTTTGAAAAATGTTTGTCTACTACAATTTTGATAATTTCCTAATACATAAAGACCATTCTGATAAGATTCATGATTATATTAATGCATTTTTTGTATTGTTATAATTAAATGTGTCAACATTTGGAAGATCTACATAATTCAGTGAACCAATATTTTCCAAATGATCAATGCACAATGTTATAGAATTATGTACCAGCAGAACATCCATTTAAATCAAACAGTGTGACCATAATAGGGCTGTTGCCTAATATGTGACAAATCAATATGCCCACACACCAGGTTGTAGTAGAGAAAAAGGTTTAATGGTAGAGCTGCCAAATGAGGAGATGGTAGGAAACCTCAAATCTGTTTCCCCAAGGAATGTGGAGCTAGGATTTTTAAGGGTTTTGGATTAGGCCAAAATGTAGAGATTGATCAGAGAGTGCAGGGTGAAGCCATGGGACAAAGAGATGATACTGCTTCGGTTCCTCTGTGGGCATTTTTAAACTGGTTGGCATCAGCTGTTCAGCTGGAATTCAGGATCTGCTTAAGCAATTCTTAAACAAAAACTTTATGATTCTAATGTCAGAGATCCTATCTATCTTAAACAAAATCCTTGGCCAGCCAAGGTGGCTCACACCTGTAATCCTAACACTTTGGGAGTCCTTGCAGAGGCAGACAGATCACTTGAGGTCAGCAGTTTGAGGCTAGCCTGGCCAACATGGTGAAACCCTGAGTCTACCTAAAACAAAAATTAGCCAGGTGGGCCAGGCGCAGTGGCTCATGCCTGTAATCCCAGCACTTTGGGCCAAGGCAGGCCGATCACTTGAGGTCAGGAGTTAGAGACCAGCCTGGCCAACATGGTGAAACCCCGTGTCTACTAAAAATACAAAAATTAGCTGGGCATGGTAGCACGCACCTGTAATCCCAGCTATTTGGGAGACTGAGGCAGGAAAATTGCGTAAATCTATGAGGCGGAGGTTGCAGTGGGCAGACAAGATTGCACATTGCATTCCACCCTGAGCAACAGAACGAGACTCCATCTCAAAAAAAAAAAAAGAAAAAAAAAAGGCCTAATGTCAGAAATTCCACATTGGGGATCCAAATGCTCTCTATCTAGTGTAACCTGACTTTTGGTCACAAGGAAGTGAGTCAGAGTGCAACCTGATTAATGCTTAATTATAACTATATTTCCATCCAGAATTCTTGTTAACCCTGTTAGGACAACTTCAATAGAATTATGATTTTAATGTAACCTAGTACAAAAAGTTTCATGATGGTTTTGGATTCCACATTGCAATAACTTTTAAGAAACTACTTATTTGGTTTTAGTGTTGGATCTAAGAAGGATATCTACAATTATTTGAAAGGGCTTTTTCCCCAACTACACATCTGTATATGACCAGGTTTTCCTCATAAACTTCAACAACAACAAAAAAACCTTGTGGCAGGCTGATAATGATTTCCAAAGATGTCCATGTCCTAATCCCTGGAATTTGTGTTACCTCAAGTGGCAAAACTTATACAGATGAGATGAAGTTAAGGATCTTCAGTTAAGGAGATTATCGTGGATTATCTGAGTGGATCATTATTGTTATCGCAAGCATCCTGATAAGAGAGAAACAAGGGAGATTAGCCACTCAACACAGAAGAAAAATTGATGTGAAGATGAAGGCAGAGATGAGTGTGATGCCTCCAAAAGTCAAGCAATGCTAGCAGTTACCAAAAGCAGGAAGAAGAAGCTTCTCTAGAGCCTCCAGAGGGAACATTTTCCTGCCCACACTTTGACTTTGGCCCAGTGAAACTCATGTTCAACTTTCTGGCCTCCAGAACTATGAGGGAGTAAATTGTAATTTTGAGCCACCAAGTTTGTGATAATTTGTTACAGCAACCACAGGAAACTAATACAAACCCCAAATCAATAGATTACATGCAGAACCAGACATGACAATGCAATGTTGAGACTTAAAAGTTGTAAAACAGTGATACTGTTCTCTAATTGTTTTGGTATTGGATATACAGTCAGCTCTCCATATCCATGTGATCCATATCCCTAAGGATTTAACAAACCATGGATCAAAATCCACCGTGGATGAAAAACTCTCAGATGAAGAAGGCTAAAGGACTCAAGCATCCGCTGATTTTAGTAACCACGGGGGTCCTAGAACCAATTCCCTGAGGATACTGAGGGCTGACTGTATAGCTGTTTTTCATTTAAAAATAGAAAAGGATGTCAATATGCAATGGGTTTATTGTTGCTGTTTTTAAATTAACATCTTAAAATTCTCACTTTTACTTTCTAACCCAGTAAGTATTAGTAGATATAACTCACATAAGCGAAATCTTTTGGAGATCCTCAATAATTTTTAACTATGTTGTGGGGCTGCTGAGACCAAAAAAAATTGAAGGTTCCTTATCTATTACATAGTAAGTAGTCAATTATTTATCGAAGTAATTATATTTCTCATTCAATCACATCAATTGGTATATTAGTTTAGGACAGTGAACAGCCACAGTTCAGAGATAAGGTGAACGGTTGCAGGAAAACAGGGCAGAAGAGGTCTTGGGAAAGAGAGAAATTTGAGATAAAGACAAAGTTATCTACAACTGACCAGATTATGAAGGAGAATTTTCTGGAACAACTTCCAGAGCCTCCTATTTTGTGACCCAGCCACAAAAATTGTTGACTCCCTATTAATTCCTGCTATTCTTCCTCTAGTTTCCACTTCTCAAAGCTAAAAATTGAAAATAGAGCAAAGAAACAAATGTCAACTATCCAGAAGTTAAATGTCTGGAGAGAAAAGCTGATTGTACAGTAAGACTTGCTAAGATTTATAATTATAGAATGTGAGAACTGGAAGAAAATTTGAAGGCCATCCACACATCCAATTGCCTCCTTTCGTAGAAAAGGATGCTAAGACTTAGATTGTGGAAGCCACTAATCTCAGGTCATACAACCATAGGGGTGGAACTGAAATTGTAGCCCTACACCTAGAATTCAAGCCCAGAGCATTTCCCCTATACTTTCATGATGTCGATAGTGAAAAGGTTACTTGTGGCTTCCTGTTCTGAGACTCTTGCTCCTCGTCCTGCCCCAAAATAAAGAGGATATGAATTTTCCATTTTAAGCTTATAATTTTAGACTGTCCAGTTTTTCTGTAAATATGGACTCCTCTTCTTCCTTTTCTCATCACCACCTGTGTCCTAGGTAATTTCACTTGGAATGATATACTGTTACAAAGAACCTGTTAAGCCCTCTTGAACTGAATTTCCTCTTTCTTCTTCAAGTCAGGGAGAAAGGTGACTCTCATTGAACTGAAAATAGGGGGCTGGGTGCAGTGGCTCACACCTGTAATTCCACGCCTTTGGGAGGCCAAGGCTGGCAGATCACTTGAGGTCAGGAGTTCGAGAGCAGCCCTGCCAACATGGTGAAACCCTGAATCTATTAAAAATATAAAAAATTATCTGGGTGTGGTGATGCACTCCTGTAATCCCAGCTACTGGGGAGGCTAAGGCTGGAAAATCGCTAGAACCTGGGATGTGGAGGTTGCAGTGAGCCCAAATAGCACCATTGCACTCCAGGCTGGGCAACAGAGCAAGACTCCATCTCAAAGAAAGAGAGCGGGAAGGTGTGGGGGGGGGAGGGGGGAAGGGAGGAGAGGGGAGAAAAGTGACCCAGTATGCTTTAAGAAGGTGCAGGCCGGGCATGGTGGCTCACGCCTGTAATTCTAGCACTATGGGAGGCCAAGGCAGGCAGATCATGAAGTCAAGAGATCGAGACCATCCTGGCCAACATGATGAAACCCGTCTCTACTAAAAATACAAAAATTAGCTGGGCTTAGTGGCACACACCTGTAGTCCCACCTACCTGGGAGGCTGAAGCAGGAGACTTGCTTGAACCCGGGAGGTGGAGATTGCAGTGAGCTGAGACTCTGCCACTGCGCTCCAGCCTGGCAACAGAGTGAGACTTTGTCTCAAAAAAAAAAAAAAAAGAAGGTACAGTGGTCTAAGGACATCAGGGAGCAAACTAGTATATTCTCCATAAGACTTTCACAAGCCACTCCACAAGTTGTTTTTTTTTTTGTTGTTTTCTGTCTGTCTTTGTTTTCTGTCTGTCTCACTTGGAAATATATAGAGGTACAGGAAAGGGTAAGACTTTTTTCTTCAGTGTGTTTCCTCAGCTTTCTTTTAGAAAACTTTTATTTATTTTGCATAAACATTACATTCACTTTATTCAAAATTCAACGTGTACAAAAACTTACATTGAGAAAAGTATTCCTCTCTTCCTTTCCCTAGCCTCCTACTTTCCTCCCTAGAAGCAACCATCATGATCCATTTCTTCAGCAATATTTTCTACAGTAACATTAGCTTTCATTTTGAAAGCCATTTATGCCATCCCATGCCACGAGAATTCAGCCCACTTCTTTTTAGAATGTATCTTGAGAGAATCATTCCTTCATGTAACATTTTACTGAAAATCTCTGCCCCCCTGTTGATTAGAGTATTGCAAACAGGCAACAGTTGTTTGTGCTCACTTGCCCAGAGTTATCACCCCTGCTCCAGCAGTGCACCTTGGAATCACCAGAAAGGGAAGTTCCAGGATACACACATACATCCAGTAGCCCCAGTTCTCCCCTTCTATACTCTGTCCTAGGCTCTCATCCTATTTTCTGCCCCCTCAACTACATTTAGCGTTCTTTATCCCCAGGCTCTTTGGGTTTGACATTTGGCGATGTTCTTCCAACAAAGACTTTGACAACTCTCATCAATAGTTCTGATTTCCCACTCTCGCTGTTGCCTCAATTTACCCCCAATAACTTCCCCCATTGCTTCATTTCCCTTGCCAACATCTTACTTTAGTACCTCATCTCTCTCCTGAATCATTATAAAAGTCTAATTTGTCATTGCCATCACTATCCTCTCCTCTTTTCAGCCAGCCACCTGATTTCTAACTCATAAATCTTTTATTATTCCCAGTTCAAAATAGTTTGGTGGACAAAATGGAACTCCTTATGTGGGCATCTGTAGACATTTATAACTATCCATTGCCTGCCTCTCCAGCCTCTTCTTATACTCTTCTTTGTTTCTTTCTTTCTTTGTTTCTTTCCTTCTTTCCTTCGTCTTGCTCTGTCGCCCAGGTTACAGTGCAGCGGCGCAATCTCGGCTCATTGCAGCCTCCACCTCCCAGGTTCATGCAGTTCTCCTGCCTTAGCTTTTGAGTAGCTGGGACACACCAGCTACTTTTTGTATTTTTAGTGGAGATGGGGGTTTTACTGTGTTGGTCAGGCTGGTCTCAAACTCCTGACCTCAGGTGATCTGCCTACCTCGACCTCCCAAAGTGCTGGGATTACAGGCATGAGCCATCACACCTGGCCTCATACTAGTGTTGGTCAAAATTTTTTGTTTTAGTGATACTGAGCTGCCTAAATCCCCTGAGTGTGTTTAATTCCTCATGTTTTTGCACCTGCTGACTGCCTGGAATATTCTTGCACTCTTTCTTTAACTGGAAAATTCCTATTTATCCTTTAAAACAAAACTCAGACCTTACTTCCTATATGAAATCTTATTTTTATGCCTTTTACAACCTCTACTAAAATTGAGTTTAAATTACTGGTTTGTCTCTCTTTTCTACTAGAACTGACCCTCAGAGATACGAAGATGAAGGCAAGAACATGTTTTTCATATTCATCTTCTTATTCTAAGTTCTAACAGAGTCTGTGTTTATTGCCATGGAAAGACGTTCATGATACGTCGATGTAAATGAGGAAAACAGGTTATAAAACAGTACAATATATGCATAGTTTGAGCCCGTCTTTGCCAAAAGTATATGTCAATGTCACACATCACAATTTGTAAATATAAAAGGATTTGCCTTGTTTATTTAGTATGTTTCTCCCTCATTAGGCTAAATGTTCTTTGAGGGCAGGGATCGGGTGTTCACTGCTGTTTACCCAGTGCCTGGCACAGTGGCTGGCAATTAATAAGCACTTACACATTTGTTAGAAGGGAGAATGTGCGTAGAAAAATATCTGGAAGCATGAATACCCAAATCTTAAAGATGGTTACCTCAGATAATAAAATTATGGTTACTCTGTATTTTTTCTTTACATTTTTCTGTATTTTTTGAAGTTTTAGAAATGATAATATTTTATGTTCATAATCACAGGAAAAATTAAAACTATTTTAGGAAGGATGGGAGGAAGGATGGAAAGAAGGAATTCAGAGGCCCTTTTGGCTCTAGTTCATACTTCCTCAGTCAGAGTAGATGATATATGGATTTGCCTCAGGCACAGGACCTGTGGGGAGCTAGGAGTGCCGGAGATTAAAGCAGAACCAGAAGAAGAATTATGAGGAGAGAGATGCTAGTAGAACATCTGATTACTAGGTCCCTTCAACAAGATTATTTAAAGGCTTCCCATCACTTACAGAACAAAATCCAGTCTTCTCAGCAGAAGAAAATTTCTAATACAAAAATTAGCCAGGCATGGTGGTGGGCACCTGTAATCGCAGCTACTAAGGAGGCTGAGGCAAGCACATTGCTTGAACCTGGGAGGTTCACACCACTACACCCAGCTAATTTATGTATTTTTAGTAGAAATGGAGTTTTATCATGTTTGCCAGGCTGATCTTGAACTCCTGACCTCAAGTGATCCACCCACCTCGACCTCCCAAAGTACTGGGATTACAGGCATGAGCCACCGCGCCTGGCCTGATCAATTGATTTCTGATAAAGTAGCCAAGACATTTCAATGGAGAAAGGACCATCATTTCAACAAATAGTATTGGGACAATTGAATATTCATATGCCAAAAAGTGAACCTAGGCTCTTATTTCATATCATATACAAAATGGAACTCAAAATGGATCTCAGACCAATATGCAAGAATTAAAACTATAAAAGTTCTAAAAGAAAACACATGAGATGGCCAGGCATGATGGCTCACTCCTGTAATCCCAGCACTTCGGAAGGCCGAGGCAGGTGGATAACGTGAGATCAGAGGTTTGAGACCAGCCTAACATGGTGAAACCCTGTCTTTACTAAAAATACAAAATATTAGCTAGGTATGGTGGTGCACACCTGTAATCCTGCTACTCCAGAGGCTGAGGCAGGAGAATGACTTGAACCCAGGAGGCAGAGGTTGTAGTGAACTGAAATCATGGCATTGCATTCCAGCCTGGGCAACAAGAGGAAACTCTGTCTCAAAAAAATAAATAAAATAAAAAGAAAACACAGGAGAAAATTTTCATGACCTTGGGCTAGGCAGAGTTCTTAAATATGACATCAAAAGCACAGTTCACACAAAAGTCTGATAAATTGGATTTTATGAAAATTAAAACTTTTCTGTTTCAAAAGATATCTGTAATAAATTGAAAAAATAAGATGTACACTAAAAGAAAATATTTACAACTCATATATTTGATAAACGGCTCATATCCAAAATATACAAAGAACTCATAACTTAGTAATAAGAAGACAAATAATCTAATTTTAAAATGAAGTAAACATTTAAATAGACATTTCACCAAAGAGGATATGTAAATGGCTGATAATCACTGAAGAAGATGTTCAACATCATTAGTCATTAGGGAAATGCAAATCAAAACCACAATAAGATAACATTAACACACCCACTAGGCTATAACCAAAAAGTCAGACAATACCTAGTAATGGAGGGGTTGTGGGAAAACCTTCGTATATTGCTGGTGAGAATATAAAATGGAACAGCCACATTGTGAAACTGTTTGGCAGTTTCTTAAAAAGCTAAACAGATTTGCCACATGACCCAGCGATTCTACTAAATATCTACCCAAGAGAAATGAAAACATAGAGTCATGCAAACACTTGTACACAAATGTTCATAGTAACATCATTTATAATAGCGAAAAACTGGAGACAACCCAAGTGTTCATCAACTGATGAATGAATAAACATAATGTAGTTTATATATGATGGACTATTATTCAGCCATAAAAAAGAATGAAGTACTGATACATCCTACAACATTGGTGAACTTTGAAAACATTATGCTACATGAAAGAAACCAGTCACAAAAAACTATATGTGATTTCACTTATATGAAATGACCAGGAAAGGAAAATTTTTAGAGACAAAAAGCAGATTAGTAGTTGTCTGAAACTGAAGGTAAAAGTCAGGATTGACTGCAAATTCTCACAAGGAACTTTCTGGGTGTTAAAAATGTTTTAAAACTGGATTGTGACAGTGGTTGCACAATGCTATCAATTTACTTAAAAATTATTCATTGTACACTTATAATGGGTGAAGTCTTATGGTACATAAAATATATTTCAATAAAACTAAGAAAAAGTCATGAATTTCAGAAATGCTAATGTATTATTGATTACGTTTGCAGAAATAGAAAAATAAAATAATTTGTTTAAAAAAATTAGTAGATTGAGAAGAGTTTGTAGGGGGTGGTCAGAGAAAAACCTTGGGAATGGCCAGAAGTTAGTCAGGAAACTCTCCAGGCTGAGTAAGGCCTAGAAAAAGAGATACTGGGTGGAGTTCTGGGGACTGCAGCAGTGGGGATTTAGACAACTTTAAAGTATACAGTTCCACTCTCACACCCAGGGGGGCGCCAGAGCAGCAAGCCTCAGTAGAGATTGTAGACATTCCCAGCCCCTAGTGCTGGGTCACTGTACTGCATTCATTCAAAACCTGACCCAGGTTCTTTAGAGAGAAGGGCTCTCCATTTTGTTTTATTATCTTTCTTGAAAGGCAGAGGAACTTACCTGAAGGTGGCTTCCTTTTAAGTCTGAAAATGCAGCAGGAAAAGCCAAGCGAGGCCCTATGACTCTCTGTGGAGAGAGGCAGTGGTTACAGCCCAAAGAAATAACCCTAAGAAGAGCTTTTTCAGAGTGACACACTAGTTTCTTCCTCTCCTTTCATGACTCAGATCCATATTTCACACAGAACTTTGCCTGTGTTTTCTTTCCTTTGCCTTGACCGCTAGCCAGCAGACTGTGTCCACAGTGTTTTCTCATTCCTGCTCCCCAGTCTGAATCAGCCTGGTAAAAACATTAGCTGGAAGAGATTTGTTTACCTGGTAAATTCCTCTACAATAAATACCTTTGCAATGAAAATCTCTGTTTAACCAAAAGTTCTCCACAGCGCAGTTTACCTAGTTCAAGCAGTAATCCGTGAAATAAAACTCTACTCCATACCATATATTTAGACAGTCAAGTTGAGCTATTTGTAAAGAGATTTGACCTGTAATACTTTTCTTTTCCCCAAGGAGCTGGAAATACAAGTAGAGGCAAAAACTGAGTCCCCTTTGCACTTGGAGAGTATTTTCCCACATGCACTCATTTTAAAAATTCAGTTCCCAGGAAATCTTTGTAAGGAATTTACCGATAGTCTACTAGAGTCAGGACAAGGAAGAAAGACAGGCTCCAGATTGGCTAAGCAGAGACCTTCCCAGAAGGAAACAATGGGAATTTAATATTCAAGCAGGCCCTGATCCAGAGCATTATAGGAACTGATCAAGGGATCAAAAATGAATCAAGTTAAAAGAAACAAAATAACATTCCAAAGAGGTGATAGTACTGTTGAAGCCTGAGGCTATACTCCACCGTGCCCGGCCCTGTACTAATATATTAATGAGAATCAAGACTTAAAAAAACTACAGTATGTATATCATATGACATAATTGCATCAGTAGGCCTTATATACTAAGAGTAAGATGTTACATACAAATGATGCTCCTTGATTTACAATGGGGTTACATCCCAATAAATTCATCAAAAGTTGAAAATATAAGTGGGAAATGTATTTTTTTTTATTTTTTATTTTTTTAAAGAAAGAAAGAGAAAAGAAGAAAGAGTGAAAGAAAAAAAAAGAATGTAAGAGAGAAAGAAAGAGGAAGAGAAAGAGGGAGAGAGAACGGGATTCTTGTTCTATTGCCCAGGCTAGAATGCAGTCTAAAAATGGGTATTAAAAACCTC
>CAUYLG010016888.1:0-18761 GCA_963573385.1 Cacajao melanocephalus
AAACAGATGGAAAAACATTCCATGCTCATGGTTAGGAAGAATCAATATTGTGAAAATGGCCATACTGCCCAAAGTAATTTATAGATTCAATGCTATCCCCATCAAGCTACCTATGACCTTCTTCACAGAACTGGAAAAAACTACTTTAAACTTCATATGGAATACAAGAGAGCCTGCATGGCCAAGACAATCCTAAGCAAAAAGAACAAAGCCAGAGGCATCACACT
Source organism: Cacajao melanocephalus (assembly GCA_963573385.1). NCBI lineage: Eukaryota > Metazoa > Chordata > Mammalia > Primates > Pitheciidae > Cacajao > Cacajao melanocephalus. Next base: position 228 of record CAUYLG010016888.1, read on the forward strand.
GCCAGACTTCAAACTATACTACAAGGCTACAGTAATCAAAACAGCATGGTACTGGTACCAGAACAGAGACATAGACCAATGGAACAGAACAGAGGCCTCAGAAGCAACACCACACATCTACAACCATCTGATCTTTGACAAACTTGACAAAAATAAGCAATGGGTAAAGGACTCCATGTTTAATAAATGGTGTTGGGAAAACTGGCTAACAAAGTGCGGAAAGCAGAAACTGGACCCCTTCCTGTCACCTTACACTAAAATTAGCTCCAGATGGATTAAAGATTTAAACTTAAAACCTAGGACCATAAAAACACTAGAAGAAAATATAGGCAAAACCATCCAGGACATAGGTATAGGCAAAGACTTCATGACTAAAACACCAAAAGCAATGGCAACAAAAGCCAACATAGACAAATGGGACCTAATTAAAATTCAGAGCTTCTGTACAGCAAAAGAAACCATCATTAGAGCGAATCAGCAATGAATAGAATGGGAAAAAATTTTTGCAGTCTACCCATCTGACAAAGGGCTAATATCCAGAATCTACGAGAACTAAAACAGATATACAAGAAAAAAACAAGCAACCCCATTCAAAAGTGGGTGAAGGATATAAGCAGACACTTTTTAAAAGAAGACATATATGAGGACAACAAACATGAAAAAATGCTCATCATCACTGGTCATTAGAGAAATGCAAATCAAAACTATATTGAGATACCATCTCATGCCAGTTAGAATGGCGATTGTTAAAAAATCTGGAGACAACAGATGCTGGAGAGGATGTGGAGAAATAGGAACACTTTTACACTCTTGGTGGGAGTGTAAATTAGTTCAACAATTGTGGAAGACAGTGTGGCAATTCCTCAAGGATCTAGAAATAGAAATTCTATTTGACCCAGCAATCCCATTACTGGGTATATGCCCAAAGAACTATAAATTGTTCTATTATAAAGACACATGCACATGTATGTTCATTGCAGCCCTGTTTACAATAGCAAAGGCCTAGAACCAACCCAAATGCCCATCAATGATAGACTGGACAAAGAAAATGTGGCACATATACACCATGGACTACTACGCAGCCATAAAAACCAATGAGTTTGTATCCTTTGTAGGGACTTGGATGAATCTGGAAACCATCATTCTCAGCAAACTGACACAAGAACAGAAAACCAAACATCGCATGTTCTCACTCATAGGCGGGGTGTTGAACAAGAAGAACACGTGGACTCAGGGAGAGGAGCATCACACACTGGGGGTAGTTGAGGGGGGCTAGGGGAGGGACAGCATGGGGTGGGAAGGGTGGGGAGGGATAACATGGGGAGAAATGCCAGATATAATATGCACCTATGCAACAATCCTGCATGACCTGCACATGTACCCCAGAACCTAAAGTACAATAAGATTAAAAAAAAGTGTGTAGCACCTCTCTCTTCACCCTCTTCCTCCTGCTCTGGTCAAGTAAGATGTGCCTCCTTCCCCTGCACCTTCTGCCATGATTGAAAGTTTCCTGAGGCCTCCTCAGCAGTGCTTTCTGTACAGCTTTTGGAACCATAAGCCAATTAAACCTCTTTTCTTTATAAATTATCCAGTCTTAAGCAGTTCTTTATAGCAATGCAAGAATGAACTAATACATTTGGGGTACTTCACTTGGCATTTATATGGAGCATTGGTCAGGCCCCCATCTCCAGGTAAACATATCTTACAGTGACTTTTATCTAGTCCACCAGGCTGGCTGTTCCTTCAGGTATAACCTCCTGTGTGTCTGGATCATGTATAGCCATCTGCTATATATTGTTCAATACTGAGCTGTGGGTCCTGCATCAACCCAAACATGCTCTTTTACTCTGCAGCATTTAAAATCAGATACTACCCCAAAATTAGTTACTTTCACAATCCACTTTAGTAAAGGCTGCTCAGGGAGCTGATGATACTGATCTACAAAACAGATCACCTTATTCACACTGTATCCTCTGGTTTCAATAGTTAACTTGGTTTTTCCTTTCCCCCACATTGACTACCTTCTTGGGGACTATAGGTCCCCAAGGGTAGCTTTGAGGCTAGTGACCTGAGCTCAGACAGACCACATCTGAGCTTGGTCCAACCTCAAGGCCTGATCCAGCACTCTCTTTTACTTTAATTTTAGCTATTATAGATAACAATAACCAAGGGATTGAATATTTTACTTTTTCCCTATTAATTTGAATTTCCTTATGCATCCAGTGAACATTCCCCTAGAAGCTGAATCCATCTCTGAATTCCACTGGTAACTTTTACCTTCATTAGCTGAGTGCAGCACAGCTGAAGCTCTGTACCATGGATGGTGACCACATGGTCACTTGGGAATGAAAAGTTCCTCATCCCCACCCTTTTATCCTTTCTTTCTCTCTCACTTTATACACACACACACACACACACACACACATACGTGTGTATATATATATTACATATACATATTACACATACATGCATATATTATATAGTAGGGTATTAGTGCTTAATGGGCTGCCAGTGACAATGTCATACATTGTATGATTGTTTAAAACATTTACTGGAGATCAGAAAAGAATAAATAAATGTGTGTGTGTGTGTATATATATATATATATATATACACACACACGCATGTATAATATGTATATGTATATATGCATGTATGTGTAATATATACATATGTAATATATACATATATATGTGTATATATATATACACACACATATATATATATATATATATATATATATATATATCTCCCTCCTGAATAGCTGGGATTACAGGCGCCCACCACTACATCCAGCTAATTTTTATATTTTTAGTAGAGACAAAATTTTAGAGATACATCACATTTTAGAGATATATCACATATATATATACATGTATGTGTAAAAACATATAAGAGAATTGTTTCTCTTATATTTAGTAGTTTTAATTATACATACTAACTGCTATTTAGTAGTTTTAATTATACATACTAACTACTATTTAAACTCCTAGTAACCCTAATTTCCAGTGAAAAATCTAGGATTACTTAATTTAACATAACATGACTTTAAAATTTTAAATTATTGAAGAAAATGTTGAAACAACTTTTATTTATCAAAGACCATTAAAGTTATGTGAACTAAAAGGCATTTAAGTTGGTTTTTATTTTTCTATAAGTGCTTCCTTTTTTTTTTTTTATTTGACAGGGTCTTGCTCTGTCACTTAGGCTGGAGTGCAGTGGCATGATCTCGGCTCACTGTAACCTCCACCTCCTGGGTTCAAGCAATTCTCCTGCTTCAGCCTCCCAAGTAGTTGGGATTACAGGTGCGTACCACCATGCCCTGCTAAATTTTGTATGTTTAGTAAGACGATGTTTCACATGTTGGCCAGGATGATCTCGATCTTTCGACCTCATGATCTGCCCGCCTCAGCCTCCCAAAGTGCTAGGATTACAGGCGTGAGCCACTGCGCCCAGCTGGATATATATTTTTTAAATTAAAGTTGGGAATGGTGGCAAGCACCTGTAGACTTAGCCACTTGGAAGGCTGGGAGGGGAGGATTCCTTGAGCCCACGAGTTTGAGTCTAGCCTTGGCAACATAGCAAGACTCCATGTCTAAAAAAATACATGTTATTAGAAGGTCTCATATTTTCTTTCCACGCATGCCCTGGGGTGCTGAACCTCACTTTAAAGATTACTGTTCATAGATACAGGAGGCCAATAGCTAAGTTCTATGGGATGCACATTGCCAATTTTACCACAAACTGCCAAATTGTTCTTTAAAGTGCAATGTACTAATTTACAAGCAGTTTATTTTTATATAAGTGTTTTTTCACATCCTTCCCTAAACTTTATATTTTAAATGGTCTTTATATTCATTGTTCTGTGGGTTGACCTTCCCCCTTAGAGATCAGATTCCTGCTTTAACTGGTGATCTTCTTAGATGAGAAACTCCCACTCTCACCATCATATAAGGCTTTTAATCTTTTAGGAACCTTGAGAATAAAATATAGAAGTAACAGAAACCTTTTGTTAATGAACCAGTAATATGAATGTAGTCATTTATTCTTTTCTGATCTCTAGTAAATGTTTTAAACTGAATTACACAATGTTATGACATTGTCACAGGCAGCCCATTAAGCACTAATACCCTACTACTTGCACCCATGTGGGCCTTCAGTAAATATTTGTTGAATGAACAGAAGGAAATTATCACTCTAGCCTATGACCTAGTGGGAATACTTTTGGGTATCTCTCTTAATTCCTCTCTTTCCTTCACTTCTCCTACATGAGTTACCAGTTTTCGTCAATTCTACTCTGAGATACATTTCGTGGCCCTGTCCTCTTCATTCCCACTACCATTGCCCAAAATTATAGCCATTTAGACTTCCTATCTTTGTTTCCTATTCTCCCACCCCAAGCCTTGTCCCCTCTTTAGTTCAACTTCCATATGGCCACTGGAGTTATCTTTCTAAAGCTCAAAATAACATCAATCATTTCTATTAAAAATATCAGTAGTGCATGGTTTTCATGACTTTTCATATCTTGCTTTAATCTGTTTTTCCAACTTCATTTCATACTACTTTTCATTGAGCACCCTGCCCTCTATTCCAAACTTGAGAAATAGCAAGCTATTTTTCACATTTTAACTTGCTAATCATTCTTGCATGTTTATGTAACATTCTACATGCTCATCTTCTGCCTGGGAAATACTTATCAATAGAATCCCCTATTATTGACTTTTCCTGTAGCAATTATATTTTATTGTGTTTATCTTTTTTTGCCATTTTTTTTTTTTTGAGACCGAGTCTTGCTCTATCATCCAAACTGGAGTGCACTGGTGCAATCTCTGCTCACTGCAACCTCCACCTCCTGGGTTCAAGTGATTCTCCTGCCTCAGCCTCCCGAGTAGCTGGGATTACAGGTGCCCACCACCACACCCAGCTAATTTTTGCATTTTTAGTAGAGACAAGGTTTCACCATGTTGGCCAGGCCGGTCTTAAACTCTTGACCTCAAGTGATCCACCTGCCTTGGTCTCCCAAAGTGCTGGGATTACAGGCGTGAACCACCATTCCTGGCCTTTTTTTGCCAGCTTGACCAATGCTGTCCAACAGGAAGGTAATACAAGCCACATATAATTTATTTTTATTGTTTCTCAGATTCTCGTTCTGTTGCCCAGGTTGGAATGCAGTGGTGTGATCACAGCTCACTGTAACCTCAAACTCCTGGGCTCATATGATCCTCCTGCCTCGACCTTCTGAGTAGTTAGGATTACAGGTATGTGCTACCATTCCTGGCTAAAAGCCACATATAATTTTAACTTTTCTAGTAGCCACATTAAAAAAACATAAAAAAGAAACAGATGAAAATCATTTTAATTATATACATATAAATGTTTAATTATATATATAATGTTTTTTGAGGCAGTCTTACTTTATTACCCAGGCTGGAGTGCAGTGGGTGGCATGATCTCGGCTCACTGCAATCTCCACCTCCCAGGTTCAAATGATTCTTATGCCTCAGCCTCCCAAGTAGCTGGGATTACATGCATGTGCCACCACACTTGGCACAAGTGTATTTTTGTATTTTTAATAGAGACAGGGTTTTGTCACGTTGGCCAAGCTGGTCTCAAACTCCTGGCCTCAAGTGATCCACTCACCTTGGTCTCCCAAAGTTCTTGGATTATAGGCATGGTTAATAATATATTTTATTTAACCCAATATATCCCAAATATTATCATTTCAACATGAAACTAGTATACGATTTATGAATGAGGTATTTTACCTTCTTTAAAAACAGAGTCTTCAAAATCCAGTGTGTTTTTTTATACTTATAGCACATTCCAACCTGGCTTGCCACATTTAGAGTGCTCAGTAGCCACATGGGTAGCTAGTGGCTTCCGTATCAGTTACTTAGTGTGAGCTTCAAAAGGAATCATATCTTGTTCATTTTTGCATTCCCAGGTGCCTGACTTGTAAGAAATGCCTAATAAATACTTGCTAAATGAATGAGTAGATTAACAATAATAAAAAGAGCTAATGTTGATTGTTTACTATGTGAAAGACACTGTGATAAGTAATATAAGTGTTTATTCCTTTCCTCACCAGAATATGGTTGACTGGCATTCAATGTCTAATGAACAGTCATTAGATAATTAGGTAGCCTTGGTAATATCACTTAACTTAACTTCTTATGAGGTCAATTTACTTATTTGTGAAAGGAGAAAAGGTATGGGCAAAATGACTCTTAAGGCCAGTTCTAAAATAGTGTGGCTATAAATAAATGTAGGACATGTGGAGTAGAATCATGAGAACAATGATTGGATTGACAAGATGTTTTAGAAGGCAGTGTTGTGCAGTGGAAGGGCAAATGCTTTGAATTTAGACACAACTGGGTTAGAATGCCCAACTCTACTACTCAGTTATGTGATCTTAGGCAATTTAATTCCCCTTATCTTCATGTCCTCATCAGTAAAATAGATTCCTACCTTGCTATGAGGCTTGAAATTAATTTTTATAAAGTGTCTGGTTTATCAGTGTATCTTCAAAAACATAGAAGATAGACATTATTATCAGTTCTAGAAAGTCTTTTACTTTATTTTCTTTTCTTAAAATTTAACACATACAGTAATGTGCTGCAAAACAATGCTTCAGTCTACAATGGACTGTATATATGTCAGTGGTCCCATAAGATTATAATGGAGCTGAAAAATTCCTATTGTCTATTGATATATGTTAGAATTGCCTACAGTATTCAATATAGCAATATTCTGTGCAGGTTTGTAGCCTAGGACCAATAGGGTATACCATATAGCCTAGGTATGTAGTAGGCTATACCGTATAGGTTTGTGTGTTACCAGGACAGTCCTGATGAAATAACTGGGAAAGTTTCCTTTTCTTACTGTTTTTCTTTAGCCCTTTTATCTATAGGTATAGCTGCTTAAAGAAACTAGACAGCCCAGATGCTAAAATGTCTTCTTGACCCTCCTATGAAATACCAGAGAAAGTTAAGACTCACACGAGGTTTGGAAATGTGGTTCATACCTGTAATATTAGCATTTTGGGATGCCGAGGTGGGTGGATCACTTGAGCCCAGGAGTTCGAGATCAGCCTGGGCAATATAGTAAGACCCCACTTCTACAAAATATAAAAACATTAGCTAGGCATAGTGGCACATACCTGTAGCTTCTTGGGAGGCTGAGATGGGAGGACTGCTTGAGACAGGAAGGTCAAGGCTGCAGTGGGCTATGATCATGTGACTGCACTCCAGCCTGGGCATCAGGGTGAGATCCTGTCTCAAAAAAAAAAAAAATGTGAAATTAATGGAAACCAGAACAGGTGACCTCCAGTTACCTTTAGGTCCTTAACATATCATCAAAATGCTAAAATCCCCTCCCCTAAAAGAAAATCACTGACATTTTATGTATGTGTGATATATGAAGAAGCATATTTGGACCTATACCTTGTACATGCCAACATACCTCTCCTACCCTGCACCCAGTCTTTTAAAATCTTGTGCCTCCCATCACTCAGAGAGAAGGTGCTGTTAAAGCAAGAATTCCCCTTCTCCATTCTCTGGCTAGTGATAAAACCTGATTGCCTGTTCAATTGGACATTTCTTCTCTGCCGAATTCAATTTACCAGTGACATAAGTACACTCTATGATGTTCCTACAATGGAAGTGCCTAACTACGCATTTCTCAGAACATAACCCCAACATTAAGCAACGCATGTACTTTAAGGTAGGACTTACCATTTGCCAAAATCTGTTTTAAGTGCTTTAAAATAGTCAGCTTCATAGAACCCCTGTGTGTAGATTCTATTGTTGTCATTTCCAGTTTAGCTTTGGGAGACTGAGGCACAGTAGTTAAATAAATTGCCCAAGGTCATATAAGTGGTAAGTGGTAGTGATGGGATTCTACACTCAGAATTTTAGTATTAGGGTCAGAACTCTTAATTACTATGCCCTATTCTTCTCAAGCCAACCATTACTGATTTAACTGGAAAAGACCTATAATTGGCTGTTCTAAGAAATGACCATAGCAGAATAATTCAATGGCCTTGTTTATGGAGAAACTGTAATTTGTGTACTGTTCTCTACTTTGGATAACTGGAGATTAGCAAATGAGTCAAATGTTTTATTACCTTAGAGTCACACCTTTGTAGATACTGACAAGTTTTTTTACACATAGGTGTGGTTGGCTGCCTGAAGTTCTCCCAGTTTAGGGCCTTTGTTTGCATATATCCAGGTGGAGGCCTTACCTTAGAAGCTGAAGAATGTGCTGATACTGACTTTAGAGACTTTAGGTACTATTCTCAAGAAGCACTACCCAAAAAACAGGGCAAGTCAGAGCCTGGGGCTTACACCTTGGACATGCTATGACCTCAGAAAAAAGATGTCGAATTAGTGATTCTCATTTTTGGACATCATGTGTTCTGACTCATGTGCAAAGGGAGTAAATCCCTAAGAAAGAGAAAGAAAAAAGACATGAAAAACAAGAATAATTTCTGGGATTCTATTCAATTACTATTTGCTCCCAAATGGGCTCCAAACCATGGCAATGCTACCCACAAAAGGCAGGCAGAACAATGACCATCTCATGAGATGTGCAAATAAATTGGCCAACAAGATGCCTTCTTTTCACAATGATGCTAGGGAAATTGACGACAGATGGTATCTAAAACATGTTACAAACACTGTGCCTTTTCTTTCCAAGACCTGTGAGTTCAGTAATACCAGCGCACTTTTATCAATAAACAACATCTATAGGAGACAGTTGAGAACCAGAGAGGCAATAGCCAGGACACAAAGAATAATTTAGAAGATCGAGAGACATAGCAGCTTCATTTTTGATCCACTTAGAATAAACTTGTAGAATATCTGAGGGTCAGAGCATTCCCCTCCAGATGAAAACCAAACTTATTTCACAGATCTCTGAAACACACAGAACAGATACGGAGGAAATGAAGCCACAGGAACCTGTGTGTACCTGCCTAGACAGGCAATCGATGTACTAGTGGAAATGCTAAAACCTTGATAGGATTATTTGTTTGTGTTTTTACTAAGAGGCTTTAAAAATATTTTTAAAGCAGACCTATTCTGGAAGTCATGATTAGGTGCAGAGCAAGGCAGATATCATAAAATCAACTACAGAAAATACTGCTCACATTAAAATTTAGTTCACTTGAGAAAAGTTGCCTGTAACTCTTTCTATGCTGAGAGTGAATACCTCTGGTGCATTCTAGACAGCTATGATAGGTTTTCCACAGCAACTACAAAGAAAATTGTATTCCCTTTAGTTTTATCAAAACAGTTTTAATGTGCTATAGTTACTTTTAAATAGTTTATACTTTCTATTGTCATGCAATCTGTAAAGTAAAGCACATTGAAAAGAATGGTTAATTTGGTGAATTCCATGAGGGATGTGTATATAAGATTCTGGGTGAGTGTGGTGGCTCACACCTGTAAAATTAGAATGCAGTTGATACCAATATATGGCAGCTCAATTTTCAGGGATATTGCTGAATAAAGATGGGAAAGGCAGAATGAATGATTGATGTTATTACATTTTTCTAGTTTAAACTCTGGTGCAAAACCTCCCACTGCCTTTTGTGAAGACTATTAATTACTTACTTTTTGTAGATTTATTAATCCTCTGAATTCATTTAAGAATTACAGTATATTATGGAAGATTTGAGTCATACAACATGCCTTTGTACCATCTTGGGAGTGCAATTGTACCATCTTGGAGAGTGATCCATTGTTTTTCTAAGTTTTTCTCCAGAAAGCACTCTGTTCATTTGTGGGAGTCTGCTGGAGGCACACATTTCATACACACTGACTTGAATCAAATGAGATCCCTTTATGCTCTCAAGTGTATGACTACTTTTGAGAATCATTTATTAAGTGATTAAATAATTACATCATGTTTTCCTCAGAACTAAGTATTACTTTGCTTTTGTACTTACATCAATTTTTTAACATTGAGACATATGCACAAATAAAAAGTTTATGAAGAAAATTATTTTCTGGAAGTAGTACCTATTTCCTACAGTGATATTATCCTATCAGTATATTGATAAACCTTAGCAGTGGTTAACTTAGCTACACATGTTCTAAGATGCTCCTGAATCCCCCATGCTGGGTTACATTCTCTTTCTAGGTATTCCCTCATCCTGTATTACACTGGCATTGTTTATGTCTGTCTCTCCATTACACCCTATGTTCTGTGAAAAATACTGTCATATCCAAGTTTATATGCCTAGTACAATCACTTTAAATAAAGGCATTTACCTGAATTAAACAACTTAATAAATATGAAAACTCTCATCTTTGTTTTGTTGCTTGTTGTTTTCTTTTACAGGTTAGAATTTGGTCCATAGTTCTTAGGTTTGTTTTGGGACAATATTTTGACCCATTTCTAAGAAGTGTTTCACTTGATCCTGGCTACTTACAAATTTGGCTATTGGACTGGATGGGTTACAGGCATACTTTGTCTTGCCTAAAGTTGGGGAATGCGACATCCCTTAGGGTAAGCAAGTGTGTTCGCTTTGTGTTCTGTGCTCTCCTGCAGAAATGACAGTATTTGGTGCAAGACTGTGAGCTCATCGAGGCAGAAGCCATGGCATTCAAATTAGTTTCCTGAGCCAGAATTAACATCCGCCACAAAGTAGGCAGCTCAGTGAGCTTTTGTAGTTTCCAACTAGATGCAGCACTGTGACTGCTTTTGGCTGCTAACAGGGCCAGGCACTGAAACAAGCTCTAAATCCCCACAGAAAAATCACTCTGAGTTATCCTGGCCCATCCCTAAGTACCCAACCTGTGTATACTATTCACCTTGCCAAGAGCGTTCACTCATCTTTGCTTCTCACGAACCCTTTTTTTTTTCTTCCTATGGCTTGCATGTTTTGAATGACAGCTAAATCCTCGTGCTGTTTATACCATGGAGTCCCAAGGAGCTTAAAGGTTACAGTAATATTATTACAGAATTCTCATGATTCTTTTATTTTAAAAACCGAGCTGTAGGTACATAAAGTGCGAATAGTGCAGTGATACTATTTAATGTCCGGCTCGATTAATATTTCCATATGTATACAGCTCGGCACGACCACCAGGATCAAGGCGCAACGGTTCCAGCTTCCCAAAGGTTCCCTCGTGCCCTTTCCCGCCGAATATGCCCCCACACCCTCAGAAGTAAATGTTATTCTAACTCCTGTCACTATCGGTAAGTTTTGTAGGGAATTATTTTGGAGGAAGTGGAAGGTGGAATGAATCGGCCCACAGTTCCTTGGGGCTGGACGATACCCAGGCTTGGTTCCCTCCCTACTGAGCACCCCGTGGAGGTTCCAGGGGTCCACAGAGTTCTCCGGTCTCACCGACTTGGGCCAGACCCGCCAGGCTGGTAGTTCTCCGAACGGATCCTTCACACGCCAGCAATGGCTGGAGGGCCCCCAGGCACCACCAAAACAGCGCCGAGCACGCCACAATGACAGCCTGGCTGTCTACCGCGTGGGCCTCGCCGCGTACTCCCCACCCTGGGAGTGGGCGCCCCTCCCGCGCGACGGACAGCCGGGCGTGGCCCTCTGCGCGACCCGATGGGATGCCAGTAGCCGGCGGGGGCGCTCCAGGACTCGGGATGTGGGGCGCGGGCCCATTGGCTGAGCATTCCCCTGCGAGCCGGCCGGCCGCAGGGCCCACCTCCCGGCCCTCTCTCCGCGCCCCCATTGGCCGTCCGCGTCCCGCTGGTGTCCGCTCCCGCCCCGCTCCCGCCCGGAGGGAAACCGGGCTGGGGGGGTGGGAGGCCAAAGCAGGGAGGATGCTGAGTGGTCCTCCGAGTAAGGGTGTGCGCGAGAACCAATCAGAAGCTGATGTGGAAAAGAGGCGCCGCGCCAGCCAGTCACATCGCGAGGTGCGGTCGGGGCCAGCTGACGCGAGTACGGGCCTCAGCCAATGGGCGCGCCACTGCCCGTCCGCTCTTCAGCAGCCGGTTGGGGGCGGTGGAAAAGCGAGTGAGGAGAGCGCAACGGCGGCGGCGGCGCAGCCATCGCTGGACGGCCAGCGGGAGAGCGAGGCCTGAGCCTCTGCGTCTAGGTGAGAGGCGGGTGCGCCGGGAGGAGCGGCCAGGCTGCGGGTCCCTCCTCGCTTGGCGCGGGCAGCTGCTCCAGGAGCCCGGGCTGCAGGTCGGGCCGAGGCGGGGGCGACGACCCACTGTCCAGCCCCCGCCCCAGCCAAGGTACGCCCAGAAGTGAGGGCGCCCGCCTCGGCCCGGGTGGTCTCGACGCCACTTGGCCCTGCCATCGCCCTCCACATGGCCGGGACCGCGAGGGGGACGTACGGTCGGGCCTGGTTTTCAGCCGCGGATCCCGGGGGCGCTGGCTGGGGTGGGAGGCCGCATAGAGGTGGTGAAGGTGGGGCGGGGTGGTTAACCCGGCAGCGGGCTCGCGTGCTCGCGGGAGGGTGGCGGTAAAGGGAGGCCTGTGATTGCAGGATTCCGAGTCTGGGGAGGAAGAAAGTGATGGGAAATAGGTGATGCTCAGAAAAGGGTGTTCAGGGAGAAGGCGCTGGTCGGGTGAGTGTGGTTGGCCTCTTGGAAGTAAGCAAGTTGGGGTTGGGGGTGAGATCAGCTGCGAGTGAAGGGAGGTCAGGCTTGGGGTTTGAAGGTGAAGGTCTCTGGAGAACTGGAGACACGTGGATCTGGAGTAAGAGGCACCTACTGAAACCGGAAGGTGCCTGAGAGGAGGTTTTAGGTGAAGTGTGGACAGGAGACTGTGAGACCAGAAGGCGTTAGTTGGTCTCCTAGGACAAAGTATACAAGCAGCAAACGCGGTAGATTTATGTATGTGTGGTAGGTGAAGGTTTTGAATCTTTAATGAGTAGTTGAGCAAGAACCATTGTCTGATTCTGCAGTGTGTCGGAGAGTGGAGGGTCTCAGGTAGTGTTTTGGTCAGGTTTGTAGGTTAACTTATTGCTTAGTTGAGAGCCAAACACTCAAGAGTTTTTAATTCTCGCTACTGAGGTTGATCCTCCTCCGGCACACCACCCCACCTGCCATCCCTGTGACAGTTCATCCCTTTGTTTTGCCTCAGCAGCATAAAAATTCACTCCCTCCGAAGTAATGGCATATGTATTGTGTATTGTTTGCTTTTGACTGTATGGCGGTCAGGAATTCCTTAATTCTTTATATATATATATATATATATATATATATTTTTTTTTTTTAAAAGAATGTGTTGGTTTAAAGACATCAGAAGATACTCTCAGAAAATCTGCCCTCCAGGGGAGTTTCTCACTTGTCATGTTGGGCATGTGTAATATAGCATGAAAATGATGCAAAATCTCTTACAGTAACACAAGTGAGAATTAATGTGTAAGTACAATCCTGTTTTTTTTTTTTCAAATTAATTAAAAAAATAAACAGAGACAGGGTTTGCTCTGTCGCCCAGGCTGGAGTGCAGTGGCGAGATCATAGCTCCCTGCAGCCTCAAACTCCTGGGCCCAAGAGATCTTCCCACCATGGCCTCTTAAAGGCTTGAGATTACAGGGCTGAGCCACCCTGCCCAGGCCCTATTATTCCATACATTTTCCATAAAATTATTCATGAATTTTTTTGTGTGTGAGAGACAGCCTCTCTCTGTTGCCCAGGCTGGAGTGCAGTGATGCCACCTTGGCTCACTGCAACCTCTACCTCCCAAGTTCAAGCGATCTTCCTGCCTCAGCCTCTCAAGTAGCAGGGACTACAGGCATGTGCCCCGCACCCGGCTAAGTTTTGTATTTTTGGTAGAGACGGGGTTTCACCATGTTGGCCAGGCTGGTCTCGAACTCCTGACTTCAAGTGATCCATCCGCCTTGGCCTACCAAAGTGCTGGGATTACAGGCGTGAGCCACTGTGCTGGCCAAATTATTCCATAAATTTATTTGTAAAAATTCCACATAAATTTTGTGGAATTTGATTATGTATTAGGCCTGTTGGGAAATTTATCACCCTTGTGAAGAATTTTGTAGCTAAGTAGATTCAGTTTTTTTTTTTCCACTCAGGAAAGACATATTATGTATGTATCACTGCTATTCTATTTGAAGCTTTTGGAATTTTTATTTGTAGTGTGTGGATAGAGGCTGGAGGCAGAGACTGAGGTCATAGAAGCGGTAGAAAAGAAGGTGGCCCAGTACCATATTTCCAGTGTATTTAAATGGGAGTTTCTGTTTGAGGATAGGACAAAAGGATTGTGAAGTTATAGAGTCAAGGACAGAAGCCAAAGAAAGCATTTGCTGTGTAACATGTTTCCTTGTTAACCAGATCAGCAGAGCATTGTAACTAATGGACCATTATTTATGATCTAGAAACAATTTTGTGAAAGTGATTTCTTGGTGATGCTGTTTACTTGATCACATTTGCCCTTAGTATAACAGAATACCTAAGTGCTGAGGCGACTCGGAGCAGAGAATTAATCTGAGTGGTGTGGAGTGAATCAGGGAAGATTTCCTCAAAGAGGTGAGTTTGAGCCAGCAATGGCTGGAGGACCCACAGGCCCCACCAGAACAGCGCCGAGCACGCCACAATGGCAGCAATGAACTGTAAGTTGGGACGTGGGTTATTAGAAGACATGAGGACGACATTCCAGTGGTTTGTACATGGTATTAGCAACTATGGACAAGAGTGACAAATTAAAAATTTTTTAAGAATAATTGAAGATTGGAATGAAGATTTAGGGGTTTGGAAATCAACTAAGCCTATGTTACAGCTTAGTGATAAATAATTTCTTATGTTGATTAGGAGAGAAAATTAACAGTTGATAGTGGATTGGAGACAGGTAATAAAAGAGAGAGCATAAAAATATTCTTTGACAGTTACAGGAGAATGAAGCGAGAGTAAGTTAGGTTATTGCGAGGTACTTTTAACAGTCAACCATATGTAATAATTGGAAACATTTTTGAGTGCTGTACTAGAGTATATTGATAATAGTAGCAAAATTTATTGGGTGCTACTTTGTGACAGACAGTTTTGAGCTTTCCAAATATTATCTCATCTTCTGATTATCTGTATTTTATAGATGAGGGAGAGAAGACTCAGAGATATAACTTGCCCAAGGTCACACGGTTAGGAAGGAACAGGTCAGGATTGGCAAAATCAATTAGTAAATGTTAATGGAGCATCTCCTCGATGCCTGGCACTGTACTAACTGCTGGGTATTCAACATGGACAAGGAAATTCAAGTCAGACCTCATCTATTTTCTAGAGATTGTCAGTTTATATAAGAAGAATTAGTGAAGAAAGAAAAAAGATTAGTTGGAGAGATTTCTGTACATACTGAGGAATACACTATTTAGAGAAACCTAGGATAGAGTTGTAAAGGGGAAGTGATCAGCAGCAAAATACATAGCTGAGAGACTCAGAATGATTGAGAAGAAACCATTGAGTTAAGTAAGAAAAAAGTAATGTGAATTTAGTCACAAGAAAGCTGGAATGAAGATATCAATATTTGGGCTGGTAGTTAATTGTGTTTGGTGGCAGGTACTCTATACAAATTTAAATATTTTCATAGTTATGGTCAGATTCCTAGGAAAGAGGATGGTATGGCCCCTTGTAATGTTTTAATCTTTGGCTGGAAAGATGAATGCTTTAAAATGCTTGCACTTTTTAGTATTTTTTTCAAATTTTAAAAAGTGAGTGAGGCTGAGGCAGGCAGATTGCTTGAGCTCAGGAGATCAAGAGCAGCCTGGGCAACATGGCAAAACTCCTTCTCTACCAATAAAAAAAAATTAATTGGGCAAGGTGGCATGTGCACCTGTAGTTCCAGTTATTTGTGGGGGCTGAGGTAGAAGCCTAGGAGGTTGAGGCTGGGCCTTGATCATGCTACTCCACTCCAGCCTGAGTGACAGAGTGAGACCCTGTCTCAAAATAAAGTGAGCATTATTTTTATAATTAGCAGGGACAAGCATTCAACTGAAATGAGCTACTACTCAGGAAAATGTAGGTGGGCTAGTCTGAACTTGGAGTAGGAGAGAAGATAGTCTTATTTCAGTGTCTACTCCGTAAGAGCCACCTTGGTAGGTGTGTTCCCATCCTGGAAATGACTGGATTGTCGCTGATGGAAACTGAAACTCTGTACTGAAAAATGGCATTTGCTTAATCTGAGGGATCCAGTTACTAACATACCCTGAATGGTGGAGATACAGTCTTGGCTTTCCTGAACATTTGTTTTCTTAGGGTTTAATACATGAATTTAAAGTTTAAAAAAACCCAACAAACCACTGATAGGATTGAGTCATTTTAACTGTTTCTTTTGGCCTTTTATCCTTCTTCCTACGCATTGGTTCTGTAGTTCCTCTTCAATGGGTTGTAATGGGCTTAGAGTTTCAGTTCAGTAAGACAAAATGAAAGTACTGGATTTAGATATTGCTGATCAACTTAAACACTTATAAGTTCATCTTTGTTTTCGGTTCCCAATTTGAGAGTGGAGACAGATTTCAAGAAAATAAGCTTTTCTTATTCAAAGAATGATTCCCAAACTAGTAGGATTTGCCCTAGGATCAGTACAGACTTATTGCAGTCTCCTAAACGGAGAGGAAAGAGTTACGTAAATTAATCTAGCTTTTAGTTTAATTTTACTTAGCCCATAGGGATTCTGAGAGAAAATGATATTAATGTGATTCCTATTTCGTCTAGGCACTGTGCCATAATCCTTCAATAAATTATCACATTTGATTCTCATATAATTCTCTAAAGTGTGAATACCATATTACAGATGAGGAGAATGAAACTCAGAGAAGTTAGTAACTTTCCAAGGTTGGAGAACTAAGTGACAGAGCTGGGATTCAAACCTTTCTTTGTCTAACTCCAAAACTCATGCTTCTGAAACTAATAGCAAGGAGGACTGATTTATATCTTCAATTGAAAAAAAAAATGACACAAGCCATAGGTATATAGTAATTATTTGTTACCTTAGAAGGTGAGACTTGTGCTCTGTTTGTGCTCTGTAACACTGCCTTTAAATTAATGACAGTGATTTTTTTGGTGTCTTTTAGGATACCTTATATTTTTTTGCTTTAGTGATTATGTTTTCATATTTTAGAATTTTTTGATGTGTATTAGTATCTATATTTACTTTAAAATGTTTGTGAAATGGATATATGTTAGTGCCTATATTTACTTCAAAATGTTTTGTGAAATGGATACTATGTCTTAAAGTCAAATGTGTCTCAAAATTGGTGAAGCCTGACATATATGCATGTAGTTTTCATGCATAAGTATCTTACCAATTTGTTGTGCACTTTTTTTCCCCAGGCTTCCCCATCTTACCTATCCTATTATTTTTAAAATTATGATTTAATAAAGAATTGAAATATATACTAATAAAATAACTCATTCTCTTTTGTTAACATTGCAGTGTAAAGAAAAGTGTTATGATGTAGAAAATTCAAATTGAACTGTGTATCAGCAGATCTGAGCTTTAGTTTTGGTTTTGTTAGCAACCTGATGTGTACCTTCAGGCAAATCACTTCCCCTCTATGGGCTTTAGTTTCCTCATCTGTAAAATGGAGGGGAAGGAGAAATTTTAAGCCTGTCTGCCTTGAACAGGTTGTATGCCTTCTTTCTAATTAAAAACATAGATGCCCTAGATGCCTTTCTTAAAAACTGTATTCCACATTTTACAATATTTTCTTTTCTCTTTGTCTTCCTTCTTTCCTTTCTTAATTTATTAGAGGATAAATTATTTTTGGTGTCTACATTTACCGGAACAGCATATCTTAGGAAGTAGGGACCCAGAAAATAATGAATGAATGAATATATATTTTATCTGAGCTAATGAGAAATTATTTAAATAAAATACTGTCAAAAAGGTGAAGTTTCGTTGAAAAGTACTTCTGCCTAAAGAATAAAATGTATTTAGTAAAGTTCAATTTGTCTGCTCTGTATTGGATAGATGTACAAAGAAGAAAACTCTTAAACTTGTCTTTAAGAAGCCCTCTTACTAGTAGGAGGGGCAAACTTCTGTAAACTTTGTATTATGGAAAATTGCTAGCAATAATATACACATCGCCAACTTTAACAGTTACCAATTTGTGGTCAATCTTGCTTCATCCATACCTCCACCCACTTCCCTCTTTATATTGAAGCAAATCCCTAGACTTTTTTTTTTTTTTGCCAGTTATTACCATGCAGTATGATAAGTATTAGACACGTTAATCCAACTGTGGTGAAAATTTGTTCATATAAATATATTTTGAGACTTGAGCATTATGCTATTTGAGTCATGAGAAATGAGATCTACTAAGCTACTACAGGTCAGGGATAATATAATTGAAGAGACTATGTACATATGTGAAACAGAATGTAGCAACACTGGATCATTTGCCAAAATTGGTAATAGAGACTCTTAAGTGGGAACTGACATTATTTTAGAATGAAAGTAGAACTTGGAGAGAGATCCAAGATGGCCGATTAACAACAGCTCAGGATTGTAGCTCCCAGTGAAAGCGCAGAGAGCGAGTGGACGCCGCACTTTCAGACGAATTTTTGTTGCCCACAGACTAGGAGATTCCCGGCGGAGGAGCC
>CAUYLG010016889.1:0-70227 GCA_963573385.1 Cacajao melanocephalus
ATATTTTAAATGTTCTTGAGGTTAGAAAACCTAATGTGCTAGCATGGGAAGAAATGCCAGATATAGGTGAAGGGGAGGAAAGCAGCAAATCACACTGCCACGGGTGTACCTATGCAACAATCTTACATGTTCTTCACATGTACCCCAAAACCTAAAATACAATAAAAATTAAAAAAAAAGAAAAAAGAAAACCTAATGTGATACAAATGGGTCACTAATAACATGATATCTTGTTTATAAATATTCCATTGTTCTATAGTGCAAATCTTCACACCTTTTGTGAAGAATTCGTCACTGTGGTGTTATATTCTTCCCTTGTCCCCCACTTTCATGCTCTATTTAATAGTTTATGAACTGGCTGGCATTTATGCTTCTCTTTCTCAGCACTGTTTAATTTTCCACACTCTGCATCATATTTCAGGGTTCATACTCCTCCAAATGTGCGACAGTTTATAAACCTGGGCTCCTAGTGAAGGTTATCTGGGTATTTTAATTTTAATTTTTTTGCTATTATAAAAATAGGCAAATAAATATTATGAAAAATTTGTACCTTCAAACATATATCTCTGCATATAGGAGTAAGTATAACCATAAGATTATTTTCAAACAGTGTAATGCCAAAGCAAAGAAAATACTCATTTTAAATGCTGATAAACATTGCCAAATTCCCATTGAAAAAGTTTATGCCACAGTTTACAACGGGGCTAATATTCTCCACATACTCACCAATGCTTGGTTTTACTAAATGTCATCATTGTCAATTTCGTGAAATGATTTATTGTATTCTGATGAGATTGAAGATCTTTTCATGACTATTGGTTATTTGTATTTTCCTTTCTGTGAGCTTCTGCTTTGTGCTTTTGCTCACTTTTTTATTTTTCTATTTCGTGCAGTGAATGGTATAAGCTCTCTCTACCTAAGAGTAGCCTTTGTCATGTGTCCAGCAAATATTTTTTTCTGCTTTATCATTCATCTTTTTATTTGTCTATGGCATTTCTTTCTACTTCTAAAAATAGAAGTTTTAAGCATTGATGTAGATAGATGTACAATATTTTCCTTTATACCTACTACAATGAATTCATTTTAGTTAGACCCTGGATTATCTCTTCTTTTTGTGACTTCTGAAGCATATGTGGTTCTTACGGCATATTTGACACAACTTGTACTGTCTCATATTTAAGTTAACATCTATGTTTGTGTGTGTGTGTGTGTGTGTGTGTGTGTCTATTCAAATCGATTAAAAGGTCCTTGAAAAGCTGGAGGAGTCCAGTGATTCTTCATATTATATTTCCCACCCTACCACAGTGTCCAGTGCCTAGTAAGGGAAAAATTTAGACCTGCAGGAATTTCCAATGAAAGCACAGCTAAGAAGTGTGCTATGATAATCTAGAGAAATATAGGCTCAAATTGTCAAACTGACCAAACAAAAAGTAAGAGATTCCCACAAAGGTGTGAATGATCCCCAAGACAAACCCGGTTTTCTTTATCTTTTGCCCAGAGCAGAGGCAGTTCTCAGTGTCACGGGACCTTGACCTGCCCACCTCCCCAAGTTTATCTTGGAGCACTCTTGCCCTTGCTCTTTATATCCTGCCACCCTGGGCTTCTACCTATGGCCTGACTATCCACCAAGGCCTTTGCCTGGAATGTTCCTCTTGGTTTTCACATTCCTAACTGCATCTTGTCATTCAGACTCTGGTAGACTAGATTTTTTCAAAGATGACCACACCAATACATACCTTATCCCTTGTGCTCTTCTTCTTATAATATGTTGAAACTCCTACATCGAGAGGTGGTGTCTGTGTTTCTCCACATTTAATCTAAGTGGATCTTTGTAACCACCTTAACTGAAAGAGTATGGCAGAAGTGAGAGTACATGAATTCCAAGGCTAGGTGATAAAAAACAATAGAACTTCCAGCTGGCTCAATCTTCCTCGGGACACTCACCCCCAGAACCCAGCCACCACATTGTAAGGAGAGCAGGCCACATGGAAGGGCCCTGTATAGGTGTGCTGGCACACAGCTGACAGCGAGTAACAACCACCAGATACGTGAGAGAGCGGACCCTCAAATGGTTCCAAGCCTCAGCCTTCAAGTCGCCTCCCAGCTGGGCCCCAGACACCGTGTGGCAGAGACAAGCTGTCTGTACTATACCCTGTCAGAATTCCTGACCCAGAGAATCCATGAGCATAATACATTGTTTTATGCCACTGAGTTGAAGGGTAATTCATGGTGAAGCCACTGTAAGTAGAATGAGACCTCAGCTTAAATGCATTCAGAGAGGTCCACAGCACCTGCAACAGTGTCTGGCACATAGATAGGTGGTAATAAACAAATATCTGCTGAATTAAATGAATGAATGAAGTGTACAATATTTTCCTTTATACCTACTGCAATGAATTCATTTTAGTTAGACCCTGGATTATCTTTCCTTTTTCTGACTTCTGAAGCACATGTGGTTCTTACTGCATATTTGACACAACTTGTACTATCTCGTATTTAACTTAACAACTATGTTTGTGTGTGTGTGTGTGTGTGTCTATTCAAATCAAGGACCATAAAAATGAAGAATGAGAGAACCCACAGTTTGTAACTAAGTGTTTCTACACAATTAGATTCTTCCACTAGACCTTATTTTTGTTACATAATAGAACAAACTTTTACTGAGGACTTACGGTATTCTTCAAAAATACATTGTAGTTTCCTATTCTGTGGCTATATGCATACTTCAAAGAGTGATTTAATGCAAATAGAAGTAAAAGTCAGTAATCTATACACCAAACCCCCCTTGACATGCAATTTACCTGTATCAGAAACCTGCACATGTACCTCTGAACCTAAAATAGAAGTTTTAAAAAGAAGAAGCAAAAATAAGTAACAACCAGGAGATACATATGATGAAATCTTTTTTTACTTTTATTTTAAGTTTAGGTGTACATGTGCAAGATGTGCAGGCTTGTTACACAGGTAAACGTGTGGCATGGGGGTTTGTTGTGCAGATTATTTCATCACCCAAGCATTAAGCCTCACGCCCATTAGTTATTTTTCCTGATCCTCTCCCTCCTCCCACCTTCCACCCTCCGATAGGCCCCGGCGTGTGTTGTTTCCTTTTATGTGTCCATGTGTTCTCAACATATGATGAGATTTTTTTAATTGTACTTTAAGTTCTGGGGTACATGTGCACATCTTGCAGGACTGTTGCACAGGTACACGCATGCCATGGTGGTTTGCTGTCTTCATTCCCCCGTCACCTACATCAGGCATTTCTCCCAATGTTATCCCTCCCCATGATGAGATTTTTAAATTGGTCTTAGAAATAACACAGATAGGAAAAAAATAAAATAAGTTAAAGCAAAATAAGGCAAACTCTTAGAACATTTAAAAGAAAAAAAATAAGAGCTTACCAAACAAGTGATCATTTTTAATCACATATTAATAAACTAAATTCTACCATTGTGATACAATTTCTAATTTCCTTAAAATAGTATAATCCTCTTTGTTTATTCAAAGAATATTACCTTGTTGGTCAGAGAATGAATTAGATAATACAGGGAAAACCAGCTCTTTAAAATATGATTATTTATGTTTGGGTAAAATGTTTGACCCAAAACCTTCACCTTTTCTCGACTTGCTGACCACTCTTTGCCCAAAGGGGCTGTAATCAGGGACCATAACAATGAAGAATGAGAGAAACCACAGTTTGTATCTAGAATTCAGGCTGGTTTTTTTTTTTTTTTTTTTTTTTAGACAGGGTCTCCTTCTGTCAGCCAGGCTGCAGTGCAATGGCGCAATCTCGGCTCACTGCAACCTCCGCCTCCCAGGTTCAAGCAATTTTCCTGCCTCAGCCTCCTGAGTAGCTGGAATTATAGGCTCATGCCACCACAACTGGCTAATGTTTGTATTTTTCATAGAGACGGGGTTTCACCATGTTGGTCAGGCTGGTCTCAAACTCCCAACCTCAGGTGATCTGCCCACCTCAGCCTCCCAAAGTTCTGGGATTACAGGTGTGAGCCACCACACCCAACCACCTAGGCTTTTTTAAAAGTCTGAACTGAAAGCTCTTAGAAACCGTTCGTGCAGCAAATCTGGTTGGCCCGCTACCTGGGAAGTTTCTTCCTGAGACAGTGAGTTTTCATACATCTAAATTTGTCTTGTTCCCTTCCTTGGACAAGCACCATTTCCATTTTTGTTTTCAAAATCAAAACTATCCTTGCTATTTTGTAAAATGTTGGCACCAATTTAACGGTTCTATTGGCCTTAGAGAAAGTATTGGAATCTCAGAAAGGAGCCCAGAACTAGAATATTACACAGAGTTGCTTGGGTAAATGTGCATTTTGTATAACATCCTTGAGAAAATGAACACCTACCAGCCATGAACTTGCAACGTGCTTGTGCCTGTTATATCTTACAGCCTACATTGATGATTTCTAGTCACTAAAAAATGTTCAGAGTTCTTTGGCTAGAAAAGGCACAGGAGATGAGGCAAGGCCTGTGTGAAGCTATTTCTTTGGAATAATAATAAAGTGCATAACAAATAATGCTTTCCAGAGGCTGCTAGTATTAAAATGAGAGATGCTAAATCCTCTTCTCTTCCCTGCTTAAATATTATCCAAGGCCCTTCATTGTACCCCCTAAAATACCTGAGTTGAGATTATTTGCAACCACTCACGTGTTTCCTTTTGACGTGGCACCTATTCTGTCACTTTTATTACGAATTTCACTTTAGCTAAAATTTTTCATGGCTCCCTCCTCAAATATTAACTGAAAAAAGGGCAATATAGCAAAGACTATAAAGCAGAATTGTTCACTCAATCAATAGTCATCACCCATTGAGCCAAAAAACAGCTGGGGCATTCACCTGAAAACAGAACTAGGACCAATCGCGAGACCATGTCTTCATCAGACCAAAATTGTGAGTTTAAATCTACAGGTGGGTTAATTTTACTTACTTATGTAGGACGCCAGAGAATACTGCTTTAGTCTTTCTCCCCATCTTTGATGGAAAGGCAATTAAAGAAGAATGTGAAAATTCGTGAAAAAAAAAAAAAAGCAAATGCCCACTACACAGAGATTAGAAACTCGTGTTCCAATTTGCATTCGCTACGTTAGGTTAGATCAGGTCCTCATTCTCTCTTGTTAGTTGGACAGCAAACAGATGGTGCCCAGATGGGGGTTACCAAACCAACTGTTGGATTCCTAACCCTTGCCTTCCTACAAGAAGAAAGACTAAGTGAAAGCTAATTAGATGCTTTCTACTTAGAAAATCTATTCCCAGACTGTTTTCTGTCCGCAAACTTAATGTCCTTAATCTATGCCAATGCTCGTAGCCTAGCTACTCTGGCTATTTGCTAACTTTTCCTTCTAGTTTTTACGACTGCTATATTTTTGCAGTCATAATTATTAGGAAAAAGTTTGCTCAAGGAACAATCAAAAAAATAACCCAAATCCCATCAGTCAAATAACCACAATTATTCTTATCATCATTACTAACATCGTCAGCAATCATCACCACCATTATCATTATCATTAAAAGGGAGTGGCAAAGGTCAACTTGGTTTTAAAAAGGATGAATTCTAGCAAGCTTAAAATTATTGAGTTCTCTCTGTGTTACGATCAAACTGAAAAATCCACATTCTCTTCATTTCTGTTACCAAACTCCATCTCCTAGCTCAAGAAAATAAGCTTTCAGGAGCTTTTTTGGAACAACTTAAATGGCAACTTGGAAATCAAATGGTTCTGACACAATAGTGATCTTGATGAGTTAACTTCCAATGAATATACCATATGGATGAAATTCTTCCTGAGTGTATGTGGGTGTGTTTAAGGATAGAGCATGTGGGGCAAAACACATTTCAAGCTTTTCAAAAACCCATACGTTTGCAAAATCATTTGACGCGTTTTTATTTTTTACTGATTCCAAATCTGGCCTTTTTCAAAAATAAAGAATTACTGATCTCTTCTAGGGACCTTCCCCCTTTGTTTCTATATGGGCATGATCCTTCCTAATCTCAGAGAGGGAAAAGTCCAACTCCTGAAATCCAGGGCTTATGCAGACACTGCAGTCTGCAAGCAAAGCAGCAGGTGGGGGCACTTTCAAATTCAGTTACAGAGGAATGGCTAATGTTGAGCTACCCTGTACAACACTAGCAAGCCCATTGTGGTTCTAGGATATTTTGTAGCCACATAATTCTATTGATTTATGTAGAATTTAGGGTCAAATCTTTCTTCCTGAACCACTATCGTCAAGCTTCCTCAATCCCAAAATGTAACTCAGCACTGAATTTTCAATTCAAATAAAAGCTTGTGTGTGTGTGTGTGTGTGTGTGTGTCGTTTTTCTCATTAGCTTTCTTCTTGTTGGTTCTGATTCACTGTTTAGCATATTAAGATTATTTTGAATCCTAATTCAATCATATACTCAGGGAGTTACATCATCCTGGGAGACTTGGGGCTAATGTCTGTGTATCTAAAGTTTAATCTGTCATCAGTGGCATTCTAGATTAGGCTCAGAATACTTCTCAAATAATGCTACCGCTTCTGCTATAATTCTCTCTGAGTTGGCATTTGGGATTAAATCTATTCACCATGCCTGCTTTAGATGTTCCCTTTTCTATTCATTAGAATTATCCACAAGTGGGCAGTCAGAATTACCATCTTTGGGACCTAAATTTCTCTTGAGTTAGATCTGTTTTAGAATGTCTGCCCATAACAAACCTGCCTATGTCATTTGAAAGCTATCTTCCCAAAACCTGGGACACACATGTAAGTGCCCAGAATCTCCTAGCTTTAATGGAGCTTCACTTTCTGCAAGATTCCCATCCTTTCCTCATCACCCATCAGTGGACTGTTGTTCATAGGGGAAATAGTAGTAATCTCTTGTGGTTTCTTCCATATTCTGGCCAATAAAACCAATGTAAATCAAGAATTTATCAAGCTACTTAGAGAAAAGAAGAGGCAATGGAATATTAATTGTGGTTTCTATCAACAGCAGGCGAGGTCAAAAATATGGAAAATGTTTTCCTAATGACAGATTATATCAAAGGCAAGAGAACACTGTTTCTTCCATTTTATACTCCAGCCAAGAGTCTCATCCAACCATGTGTTAACAATACCTGTGAGACAGTTATTCCTTTCTCATGTTCCAATCCCAAGTTGACTTTGTTCATTATCTAAGTGTTTGTATGCATTCTCTCAATTTAGTGAGGGCAAAGACTTTGACTTCTTATTCACCTCCACACCCCAAGTGCTCCGCATGTCTAGCAAATATTAGACACTCAATAAGTATTTGATAAATGAATTAAGATGAGATTGAAACCATTACTTCCTCCTGTGAAGTATTAAGTTCTTCCGCTATCAGAGTTTTCACATAAAAGCAATTTGAAAAAGAATGAACAAGTTGCTATATTTATTAAAACTTCAGTTTCTGAATTTGGTGAATCGCAAGGACTTACTTAGTAAAGCTGGGAGTTAACTGATTTTCAACCTCTCTTCTCTCCCTATTCTTAATCTTAAAACACAGCGCGCGCACACACACACACACACACACACGCGCGCGAACAATAAAGGCGGTTTAGAGAACATCTTAGAGTATTTTGTTAAATAAAAAGAGTGGATTTGTCTACAGAGCTGTCCATACTACCACTTCGATACCTTTCGTAACTAAGAATAATTTTTGCAGATGGGCAAAGCTTGCCAGTCCCCAAAGAGAAGCCAAAAATAAAAATAAAAATAAAAAAGTGGCTCCCATAAAGACAAAATCATCAAATCATCAAATGAATCTTGCTGCAGGACACCACCCCAGCTATCTATCCATTGACAATCTCATAACCTTCAATCTTACATCCAAAATAAATAAAACAAAGCCTGATTCCAAAAAAGAAGAGGAGAAAATGAAATATTTCCATCTCATTTACCCTTCAAACAGAAGATAAAATGTAAGCTAGAATGTAACACAAAAAGCATGGGTTTGGTAAGATCACGGTAGCTAAGTCACTTTGGGTACAAAGTGTATATTTTTGAGTGTACCTGGTACTTTCAAATGGGGACATTATAATAACTGAAAATTATAGGGCAGTGATGGAGCCTTGTGGTTAAGAGCACAGCGTTTGAAGTTGTGCAGACCTGAGTTTGAGTTTCTGTTTTGTCAATTTCTTTCTGTGTACCTTGAACAAATGACTTAATCTCTCCCTGCTTCAATTACCTCAGCTGCAAAGGGGGATACTAATAATTTACAGGGTTGTTATAAAAATTAAATGAGATAACCCATGTAAAGCACTCACACAGCACCTGGCACAGAAAAATACTTAATAAATATTTACCATGTTAGCCGTGGTTCTTACATTAATCTGAGAGGAATTAATTTGATAGGAAGGTTGATGGATTGAATAGAAATAGCACAAAAGTGTCTCATCACCGAGAACATAGCCTTTCTGAGAAGTTAGCCAATTAGCAAGCCCAGTAGCTAATTGCAATTCATTTGGAATGAAATGGAGACAAATATGCCATTGTAAGAACCAGCACAGAGAAATGCTAATGAGGGTTGAGACAGTGGTCTGAGGAAGAAAGAGGCAAGTAAATTTAGTGTGCTGTGGAGAGAGTCTTGGTCAGTGGTCCCAGGCAAGAACATCCTCGGAAAATCTTCATGGCCATATCCGAAAGCTGAATCAGAGCTCTGCAGAGCTAAAGAAGGGCCACAGGTCTGCCTTTTGGTAGCCAACAAAATGCTGCTTGGGGGAACAGACATTCCATTTGGGAATTGACTAGGACCCTTTCCAAGATGCTTTATGAGAAAAGGTCACACGGAGCACTGTACTGGGGAGTCTCCAAGGTGCCTGGGATTGACTCTCCAAAGTAGATGTCCTTCCAGTGGAAGCTCACACCACACACAGGTCTATGTTTCATTAATGTATTTCACTTGAGATGCCACAGAGACCAAGGTAGCTAGTCCCTGGCCTCATGAAACCATAGCTCAGTGAGGGGATAAGAACACAAGGTGGTAGGTTACACCATGGCAGGGGTCTGGGCAGGGTATTCATGGAGCCCATGAAAAAGACATGGATCCAGTCTTGCGGACAAAAAGCTTTCTTAGAGAAAATATCTGTGATGGGACATGAAAAATGAATAAGATTAGTAAGGCAGAGGAGGCCAGAGTAGAAAACAAGGTCCAGGCAAAGGAAAGAGCATGGGCAAAGGGCCAGCAGAAGACGGAAAGTGCAGCATGTTTGAGGGATTAAAAGGTGGTCTGTGCAGCTGCAGGAGGGAGCGTAGAGCACGTTCGTTTTAGGAGGGATGGCCAACAATAATTTGTACTTGCTCTGTGCCAGGCCCTGTGACAAGCAGGCCCACTAGGAGTATTAGCTCATGCAATCTGCAGAACAATGTTATGAGCTGGGGACTGTTGTTCACACGGGGAAGCTGAGAATCGTCAGAGAAGTTAGGATTTGAGGTATGATGTTCTGAGTCCAAGGTCTGACACCTCGTGAGTGTGATGATAGGATTTCTACCCAGACAGCCTGGCTGGAGAGCTCAGAACCTTAACCACTGTACCTCCCCAAAGGCACATCCCACCGCACCTCTCGCCACCATGGCAGTTCACCTCATGAGTTTTAAGACACAGGGGGTAGGAAAGGGCTTTTGTAAAAAGCTTTACATTTATGGTTTCCCTAAAGTTAGTGTGAAATAACCTGTCCATATACAAAAAAAGAAAGAAAAAAACCTTTCCAAATATGTTTCTGAGTAATAGAATATATAACCACAGGTTGGTATTTCTATACAATTTTTACACAGGTCTTACCTCTACAGACTCCCAGTTCTCGCAATGTCTTGAGACTATTTTGAAATCCATTGGGTAGAAAAGCTGCCTCATGTGAGAGGACTATTCCATTTTTGACTTAGGCAAAGTTTCTGAGTATGCCTGAAGCTGGAATTCTATCCAAACATCAGTGAAAGGAAGTTTTTTAAATCTAAACTCTGAGCTTCTATGTGGTGACTTGGGAAAGAAGAAAAGTCGCCACGTTTATGTAACTTTTCTACACACAAATAACTAACTAGAATATTGGCCAGTAAGTCCTGCAGCACCTAGCACAGTACCTTTCACATAGTAGGTAATCAAAGAAACACTGGAAATAAAGGCATACATAAAGCCTAAATAAATAAATGAAAGAAGTTCCTTCTTGTTTGTTTCTTGGCTTTCGCCTCAAGGTAAGGTATGCTGATGTAAGGAGAGACATCTCCGTCTACAGTGAGAAATCATGAGAACTGATAGAACTTCTATGACCTTGAAGAGATACTTATACATCGATGTTCACTGAAGCATTATTCACAATAACTAAAAGATGGAAGCAACCCAAGGGCCTGTTGATAAATACTGGATGAATACAAAAATGATTATAACAATTTTTGAAACTATAAATAATTTAACATGGTATATTCATACAATGGAATATTATTCAGGCTTAAAAGGGAAGGAAATTCTGACACATACTACAATATGGATGTACCCTGAAGATATTATGCTAAATGAAATAAGCCAGTTACAGAAGGGCAAATACTGTGTGATTCTACTCATATGGGGTACCTAGAGTAGTCAAATTTATAGAAACAGAAAGCAAAATGGTGTTTGTAAGGAATTAGGAGAAGAAATTATGAGGAGTTATTGTTTAATGAGTTCAGAGTTTCCGTTTTGCAAGACGAAAAGAGCTCTGGAGATGAATGATGGTGATGGTTGAAGAAAAACATGAATCTAATTGATACTGTTGAACTTCACACTTAAAATAGGTAAGATGGCAAATTTTATGTTATACATGTTTTGTAATTATTTTAAGTTCAAAATATATTTAACATTTTTTAAATAAATTGTATATTAATTTTAAATTTATTTATAATATAAATATAAATTTAAAATTTGTAAACAAATGTTTTAATTTACATTTATTTAGAATAAGTCAAACTATTCCTGTTTCAGATGACATTCTAGAAAACCCCAGACTCTCAGCCCAGAAGCTCCTTCAGCTGATAAACAACTTCAGAAAAATTTCAGGATAAAAAGTCAATATACAAAAATCACTAGCATTCCCATACACAAATAACAGCCAAGCTAAGAGCCAAATTAGAAATGTAGTCCCTTTCACAATTGCCACAAAAAGAATAAAATACCTAGAAATAGTCCAACCAGGGTGAAAGCTCTCTACAAAGAGAACTACAAAACACTGCTCAAAGAAATCAGAGATGACACAAACAAACGGAAAAACTCCATGCTCCTGAATAGAAAGAATCAATATCATTAAAATGTCCATACTGTCCAAAGCAACTTACAGATTCAGAGCTATTCCTATCAAACTACCATGACATTCTTCACAGAACTAGAAAAAACCTATTTTGAAATTCACATGGAACCAAAAAGAGCCCAAGTAGCCAAAGCAATTCTAAGTAAAAAGAACAAAGCTAGAGGCATCATACTACCTGACTTCAAACTACACTACAGGCCTACAGTAAACAAAACAGCATGGTACTGATACAAAAACAGACACATAGACCAATGGAACAGAATAGAGAGGCCAGAAATAAGACCACACATGTACAACCGTCTGATCTTTGACAAACCTGACAAAAACAAAGAGTGGGGAAAGGACTCCCTATTCAATAAATGGTGCAGGGATAACTGGATAGCCACATGCAGAAGAATAAAACTGGACCCCTTTCTTATATTACATACAAAAATAAACTCAGGATGGATTAAAGACTTAAAAGCAAAACCCAAAACTGTAAAAACCCTGGAAAACAATCTGGGCAATACCATTCTGGACATAGGAACCAGCAAAGATTTCATGATGAAGATGCCAAAAGCAATCACAACAAAAGCAAAAATTGATGAATGGGATCTAATTAAACTAAAGAGTGCTGCACAGCAAAAGAAACTGTCAACAGAGTAAACAGACAATGTACAGATGGGAGAAAATATTTGCAAACTGTGCATCTAACAAAGGTCTAATTCCAGCATCTATAAGGAACTTAAATTTACAAGAAAAACATGGGCAATTACCATTGTTGAATTACCATTCAAACATGGGCAAAGGACATGAACAGACACTTATCAAAAGAAGGCATACATGTGGCCAACAAGCATGTGAAAAAAAGCTCAATATCACTAATCATTAGATAAATGCAAATCAAAACCACAATGAGATACCATCTCCTACCAGTCAGAATGGATATGATTAAAAAGTCAAAAAATAACAAATGCTGGCAAGGTTGTAGAGAAAAGGGAACATTTATACACCCTTGGTGGGAGTGTAAATTAGTCCAGCCATTGTGGAAAGCAGTGTGGCAGTTCCTCAGGGAGCTATACACAGAACTAACATTCAACCCAGCAATCCCATCACTGGGTATATACCCAGAGGAACATAAATCATTCTACCAGAAAGATACATGCATGTGAATGCAGCACTATTCACAGCAGTAAAGATATAGAATCAATCTAAATGCCCACCAATGACAGGCTGAATGAAGAAAATGTGGTACCTATCCATCATGGAATATTATGCAGCCATAAAAAAGAATGAAATCATGCCTTTTGCAGGAATATGGTTGGAGCTGAGGCCATTATCCTTAGCACACTAACACCGGACCGGAAAACCAAATACTGCAGGTTCTTGCTTATAAGTGGGAGCTAAATGATGAGAACGCATGAATACAATGACGGGAACAACAGACATTGAGGCCTGCTTGAGGGTGGAGGGTGGGAGGAGGGAGAGAAGCAGAAAAAATAGCTATTGGGTACTAGGCTTAGTAACTGGGTGATGAAATTATCTATATAATAAACCCCCATGACACAAATTTACCTATATAACAAACTCCCCTATGTACCCCTGAACCTAAAATAAAAAACTTTTAAATTTCTTTTAGTAAAATAAATGTCAATGAAGGCAAAGCAGACAGTTTCAGCCACGAAAGTAATGTTAATTATTAAAATATGATTATAATACTAGTATGTGATTACTATTACATGCTTTATATAATCTTGTAATATAGTATACTAATTATCATAGCTAACATTTATTTTATGTACTCTATTGTAATGATAACATAATCACAATAATAATTGCTATTATAGCTGACATCTACTGAACATTTACCATGCACCACACTCTGTTTTAATTATTTTGTGCTTTGTTTGCTTTTAACAATACTATGAGGCAGCTATTATTATTTTCCCCTACTCATCAGTTAGGAAAGTGAGGTACACCAATGTTAAATGACTCTATAAAGGCTCACAGCTAATAAATGAAGTTGTGATTATTGTTAAGGAATAGCTGAAGGGTGGTGGCTATGTTGATGACTTATGGCTAGTTGAGGATATGTAATGGAATTGACTATTAGTTTGGATTAGTCAGAGCAGAGGTCCCAGTAATTTACAGTCTCACACCAAATTTTTCATAAAGACAGCTACAGCTGATCCATAATAATAGTAACATAAATGAGGCTCCCAGACACCAGATACTGGTTGAGAACTTTGGATTCATTACCATGTCCAATATTTCCAAAAACATAGGAAATAGGTGCTGCTTTTATGCCCATTTGCAGGAATGGTTAAAAAACTTGCCCAAGATCATATAACTAGTAAGAGATAGAGTCAGGAAGTAAGCTCAGACAGTCTGACACTAAACTCTGTGCATTACCCCCAATACCAGTGCCTCTTAAGTTGTGATCTAAGAACAAACTTCTTGATGGTATATATATATAATAATAATAATAAGAGTTAATATGTATTGAGCACTGTCAATATACTGGCCTAAATGCTTCCAACGTATTATGAGAACCCCACAAGAACCTTGTGATGGAGGTACTAGCCCCACTTTAAGGCGCAGGGATCTGCTCAGGGTCTCCCAACTAGCAAGGGGAGGAATCAGGATTCAAATTCAGGTAATCTGATTCCAGAGTCATATTCTTAAAGACTCCACCCTTGCTACTCAGAGCAGCAACCTTCCGCAGCATTTCCCAGGAGGAGATAGTTAGAAATATAGACTCTTGGACCCTACTCCAGACAGGATGACTGAGAATTTGCATTTTAATGAGATCTCGGGTGATCAGTACGCATAATTAAGTTTGACAAATGCTACGTTTCATTCCTGTCCTTGAAGGTGAGGCCACAGCGCTATAGCAGTACACAACATAGACAAGGTCCTGCCTTCATCAGCCTCCACACCGGTGGAGGGAAGGGAAACAGACCACAAATAAGAAAATGATTACAGTTCAGTTCTAAACACTGGGGGCTTCTAAAAATGCCATTTCCTGGTCTCCACCGCTACTAAATCTATCTGGGTCTCTGGGGAAAATCTGCATTTAACAAATTGAGTAATTTGCCCTCTAAAGTGCAAGAGCCATGGCTCTCCCTGCTAATGCTCAGGGGAACAATCAGACAAGAACACCAGCATCTTTCCTGCTTTTCATATTGCCCCAGTCCCCAGAGCCAGAGAAAGGGACTGCAAGAAACCCTTCCAGTAGGCTGGCCAACTGACAATCTATGCATTGATTTAGAACACTGAACCTCAGAGATCCATGTGATGTTACTTAATACGGTGCTCAAGGCTGCAGGCACTCACGACTGACCGTGGGGGTATTGACTGGTCCCTATGGAAACGGTTTCTTGTGTCTGAGCCTGTCTCTGCCTGTCCACAGCACAGTAAAGGTCATCACCCCAGCACCCTTGGGACAGGTCTAACATGACAGCAGCAGCTAGGACCTATGCATACACTAACCAATGCCATGAGCACATCCCAGTGAGGAATCAATTCTCATCTAAGAAGCTGGCCTGATGCCTGGCTTCTAAGGAGTCTCATACACAAATCATTTATTAGCAACTCTGATGCTCTCTCATTACTGACAGCTGCTAGCCAGGCTCAAATGAAAGACCTAGGGAAAGAAATACAGGCAAATTCTTCCCAAGACTTTGAGTTTGAAGAGACAGACTCAGAAGAACCAAGGGACAAGGAATGAGAGAATTTGCCTTTTCCAAATAGTAGTAAGAATCATAACTAACATGTAGTGAGTGCTTACTACATGAAGTAAATATTCAGTTATTCCCATTTGACACAAAGAGGTAAGGCTGTGACTTTACAGGACTAGGGAGAGAAGAAATGAAGGAGGGGGATGGCAAGGAAGGGAAGGAGAGAGAGATGGGGAGAGAAAGGGAAAAAGGAAACAAAAGGGCAGAGCTCCCAAGCTCAGCTTTCTTCTGGGATAAATGATAGAATGACTGTGGAAGGCCTAAAACAAAAGATGAATAGAAACTGACTTTTTAACCTTAATTTGAAACTGAAATACTCAAGAGATTGACTTGTTTCATGTTCTATAAACTCAGACAAAAATAAATTGGCTGAATTTCAACCATCCCCAAATTGTTACAAACACATACACACTGTGTGTGTATATGTTTGTTTTCTCAATTATGACTTCTTGGAGTTGAATGGAAAATTTGGCAATCTGATTAACTGTAGCTTACAATAAAATAGCACAAATGGGTGTTTTATAAGCCCTTTGTTTCTCATTCTCCTTGGAAGACTGTCAAGAGTTTAATGAAACTAATACTTTGGGTTTTAGATCGCTCATAACCAGAAATCAGAGCCTCTCCAACACTAGGAACTGAAAGTAACTCATGTTCTTTGAACCAGTGGAATATGCCAGGCACTAGGCTACGTGCTTTATGTGCATTGTCCCACTGAATTTTCTCAACGACCCTGCAATGAAGGAATGATTCATATTCCCATCTTACGGACATAACTGAGTCTCCAAGAGGTGATATGACTTGCCTAAATGGTAAGTAGAGGAGCCACGTAGTTGGACTCCAGAGTCTTTTCTCTTAAGTACTATGTTAAACACTAAGCTGTAGTAATGTTGGCACAAAAATTTGTTCTTTAAATCAGCCAAACTAGTTACTTGGTATTCTGTGGAAAGGTAGTTTGGCCAATAATTGTTTTTAGTGGTTTTAGAGACAATGGCTCAGAAAGACATCATCTCTCCCTTCTCAGGATGTTTGACCTCCATCCAGGATGCTGGGGGGTTGCCTGAGATTCCAGAATGTTGTTACGGGTTCATCGTGCCCATTCAGTCATTCAACCTTCTCTCTCTAGCCTCCATGGGAAGTGTATGTTGACCACATGCATCCACTGGACATGGCAAATTGCACCATTCATTCATCTAATAGATTTTTAACCAGCTGCCAGGTGCCAAACACCATCCTGGGCACTTCACATACTATTATTCTTTAATACTTACAGGGCCCTGTGAGGCAGGTACCATTCTTATCCCCATTCTATAGAGGAGGAAACAGAGATTCAGAGTGGCTAAGTACAGCTAGGCATCTCACCAGATTAGCCTGTTGACTCTGGTGCCTACTCTCTCAAGCAACATGCAATAGAGAGCAGGAAAAGATAGGCATAGTACCCATCCCGGAAAAGCTATCTCACCAACAGTGGAGATAGATATCAAGCCACTAATTACCCAATTAATTCATTCATTACCATAATGTAAGTCTTACACAGTTGAAGCCAAGGAGGAACTGACCTGAGGGAACAGGAAATCTTCCCTGAGAAAGTGAAAGTTCAGTTGAGAACTGAAGTGAGTAGGAGTGCATCAGGGGAGAGCAAATGAGAAAAGCACTGAAGAGAGAGGAAAATAGCATGTTGACAGCCCTTGCATATTAAGACTGGTATGTTAGAAAGGAAGAGGGACAGAAGATGCAAGAATCTGTTGAAACAGCCATCTACTGTTCTCATCTCTTCTCTATGCAGGAAGGAACTGCCCTCATGTTTAATGCACCCACCATCAAATTTTTCAGTGTGCCCAGTGTTGCCTAATAGGCATTCAACGTACCACTGATGAATGAAACACATGGACGAATATATAAAAGCTGCTTGGTCCAAAGTCAAACAATGTATTGGTAAAGAAGAAACATTCACAAAATCAATGTTTGGTATCACACAGATGTGTGTTTAATAGCTGAATTTTAAAATATTTCCCTATGGCTTTTTAAGTTACATGAGCTAATGGAGAAAGAATAGTCTTTTCAACAAATGATGCTAGAAAAACTGGATATTTACAGGCAAAAAGAATGAAGTTGAACCCCTTTCTTATAGCATACACAAAATTAACTCAAAATATATCATAGACTTAAATTTAAGATCTAAAACTCTAAAACTCTTACAAGAAAACATAAGCGTATATCTTTGTGACATTGGCTTAGGCAATGTTTTCTTACATATGGCACCAAAAGCACAAGAAATTTAAAAATAAAGAAACAAATTGAGCATCATCAAAGTTGAAAATAGTTATGCCTCAAAGGACACTAACAAGAAACTGATTTATAAAAACTCTCGAAATGAGAAAAAATACTTACAAATCATATATATCTGCCAAAGAACTTATATCTAGAATATATAAAGAACTTTTATAACTCAACAATTAAAGATAACCCAATTCAAAACGTGGCAAATAATTTTAGTAGACATTTCTCCAAAGAAGATACACTAATGGCCAATAAGCACATAAAAAGATGCTCAACATCCTTTGTCGTTGGGAACATGAAAATCAAAACCACAATGAGGTATCACTTCATACCCATTAGGGTAGCTATAATAAAAAGTCAGATAATAGCAAATGATGGGTAAGGATGTGGAGATTAGAACCCTCGTCTATTGCTGGTGGGAATAATATATGATGCAGCCACTTTAGGGAACAGTTTGGCAGTTGCTCAGAGTAGTAACCTTAGAGTAACCATATGACCCAGCAATTCCACTGTTAGGTATTGACCTAGGAGAAACACATCTGCCCACACAAACACTTATGCATGAATGTCCCTGGCAGCATTATTCATAAGATCTAAAAAGTAGAAATCACCTAAATGTCATCAACTGATGATGGATAAAGAAAATGTGGAATATTTATTTAAATGAATCTTATCAATAAAAGACATGAGATACTAACACATCCTACGATATCAGTGAAACTTGGAAGTATCGTCCTAAGTGAAAAAGGCCAGTCACAAAAGATCCCATCTTGTATGATTCCATTTATGTAAACTGTCCAAAATAGGCAAACCCATAGAGATAGAAAGTAGATTAGCAGTTGCCTGAGGTTGGGGCATGAAGTGGGTAACAGGAATACAGAATAGCTGCTAATGGGTATAGGGTTTCTTCTGGGGTGATGAAAATGTTCTAAAATTGACTGTAGTGATGGTTGCACCACCCTATAAATATGATGAAAAGCGTCCATTGAATTATATACGTTAAATGAGTAATTTCGTGTTACGTGACATATCTCAATAAAAGTATCAAAATTATATGATCCAGAACTAGTGCCACAATCTTCTAATTTTCTGGAACTGCATTGTTTTGTTTTGTTTCAGTTTTCACTCTCTTGAGAAAAGGCTCTGATATTGCCTGCCTTTCCACCCCCCACCCCATAAAAAGTATTACTTCCAAGATATGTATAGTATGAACAAAGATTAAGCCAGGTCTTCTCAGCTTTCTATATCTGCCTGCTCAGTCGTAGTTATCTTTCTTATGAGCCCCAAGGCCCTGTAGTGTCCTGAATTATTTAAGGAAGATTAAAATACTTCCATTCTACTGTATTTCTAAGCCTTGCACCAGCCCCCTCTCCAAAAAAGTATATAAACAGAGAGCTTAAAATATATTTTCTTCTTAGTCTGAACTAAGTAGAACAAAAACAGTAATAATAGAACCAACCCATTCCTCAAGAATTCTAGTTATGTATTTTTTTTTCTATAGGGACAGCAGCGTCATTCCAGCAGACTCTGACTGCAGTGTGAAGAATTCAGGTTGCACAAAAGTCATTTTCTTAGGATCATTGCTAAACAATAGGCTATTGCACAAACATCTAAGTTTTCCATCTGCGGACATCTTCTTTTCTTTTTAGTGTCTTTAAAGATTTTTATCCATGAATTTCAAACTATGGTAGCCTTAGTCTTCCCAAAAAGATACAGGGCTAATGAGATGTCTTACAATCCCCCTCCATTCCTGTTATGTGTAATATTTAACGATTTCCCTTCAACTCTATCAGCCCTTGCAGTTCCTCCTGTTTTACTGTTGTTTATTTTCAGCTTAATCACCACCTCATTC
This sequence comes from Cacajao melanocephalus, assembly GCA_963573385.1. Classification (NCBI taxonomy): domain Eukaryota; kingdom Metazoa; phylum Chordata; class Mammalia; order Primates; family Pitheciidae; genus Cacajao; species Cacajao melanocephalus. The sequence goes on from CAUYLG010016889.1 coordinate 19,129, forward strand.
TATGCATCATCTCTCTGAAAATTTCGGGGAATAGCTATGTAAGAGAAATGCACTCTTTGAATTTAGAACAGTACATTGTGTGTACACTTTTATATTATGTTCCATTCGTGGTGCTCCAATGGCATTGGCCTAACTCAGTGGCAAACCGAAATGACTGCAATGTTTTCCATTTGGAAAGAACAGCTTATTTAGCAGGTACATAATAGCATTTATTTTCTTTACTATTAGATATATCTTGGAGTCTTTACCCCCCCCACCCCCGACCCAGTTCTGGACATCAGTCTACCAAGTTGGAGCTATGTGTCACAGCCAGCAAAATTATAACCTCAAAATTGTGAAGTATCTTCTTAACCTTGAAGAGCTAATAAACTTATCAGAAAAGCTCTGTCCTTACCAAAATTGTGTAGGACTACTAGTTTTAGCACCGATTACAGCTATAAGTAGTAATAACGCTAAAATTGGTTTAACTCTTACAATGGACCCGCTACTGTTCAAAGCTAGATATAGATGAAGATACAGCTATAGATAGTTAATTGACTTAATCTCCACAATGGCTCTGTGAGACAGGTATTCTTATTATTTCTATTTTACAGATAAGGAAACTGAGGTACAGAGATTAAAAGACACTTGCCCAAGATTATGCAACTTGTAAATGGCAGAATTGGGGTTTTAAACCCAGGAATTTGGTTCCCAAGTCACTATGCTATGTAGTCCGGTAGGAGGAGCTTAACAAACCTATTTAATGAACAAGGAGAGGTTACAGAGCAACAAAAGAAATTCATGACAGCAAAATTCCATCCGCTCATTTCCACCCGTTCTTTCCAGCCACATGCCCTCTAAGAAGCCTCCCAAGATTACTAGAATAGAGAGAACATTGTTCTGTCCCTCCTCCCTGCTCTTTTCCACCTCCTCCTAGATGTGGAGAGACCTTTATAGAAAATGTGTTTATGAAAATATGTACCTGCAAAGCAAGCCAGTTCCCAAGAAACCAAATATCCATGAGCAAATGCACCAGGTCAGTCTGGCCTTTGACTCATTACAACCATAAGAACACGAGAGAATTCTAGTAAAGCAGATGTGGGCACCAGAAATGCAGGAAGGCTACACGTGGTGGCTCATGCCTGTGGCACTTTGGGAAGTCAAGGCGGGCAGATCACCTGAGGTCAGGAGTTCGAGACCAGCCTGGCCAACATGGCAAAACCCAATCTCTACTAAAAATACAAAAATTAGCTGGGTGTCATGGCGTTTGCTTGTAATCCCAGCTACATAGGAGGCTGAGGCAGGAAAATTTGGAACGTGGGAGGCGGAGGTTGCTGTGAGCTGAGATCATGCCATTGCACTCCAGCCTGTGTGAAGGAGTGAAACTGTCTCAAAAAAAAAATGCTTCAGGAAGAGCTATTTGGAACCCAGAGTTCTGATACTAGGTCTCACTATTATCTGTTCTTAGTTCTTGCTTGAGAACAAGATTGCATGATTAAAATTGTACTTTAAGTGCTTTGAAACCCTCTCTTTGGTTCCTTGCTGGTTAATCAAACAGAGTAACTGGGCTACTCTTTTTTAGTTTCCAAACCAGAAGTCAGTACTTCAGGGCAAAACATTTGGCACATCCAAAACTCTTTACCGTAGTGTCAGCATTCTTCGTTCCCTGAACATACTTGGCTCAGTCATTTATTCAAAAGAATCAGTAGACATATGACAGCTGCAGGTCCTGACATAATGGTTGTACCAATACTTTTTTTTAAAGTGAAAAGGAGTTAAACTGAGGTAACCGAGATCATGTGACAGGAACAAAACCCCAGCAACCTTGCCTCACCTGTTGGGAAATCTCAGCTAAGCCTGGATTTGAGCCACATATTCAAAGGGCCAAATATGCAGCTCTACCTACGTTAGCTCACTTAATCTTCCCAGCAGTCCTGTGAAAGTATCTTATTTTACTCATTCAAGAGAAGGAAAATAGAGCAAAGATTTGAACCGAGGTCATTTGCACTCTAAAATCCTCATTTTAACCATTACAAATCTCCTACCTCAACATACATGTAAGTCTGAAGACAGACCCTTGGCAAAAGTACCATTTTTTGAACCAATTCAATTCATTTCAACAATCTTCTCAGTAGGATTTTATAGGCAGTAGAAACCCAAAGGTCCATTTCTCTCGAAACCCTGATTATCTTCCAATCTTTCCTTTGAGAATAAAGTATCATTTCCAGAACACCTCAATTTAATGTAGATGAAGGATGACAACTTGTAGACAGTAACAAGTTTAAATGTAGGAGAGCGATAATGCATTATTTTATATTTTTGTATGATTGTTTTGTTATAACCCTTTTGCCGTATTACATTTGGGTAATACATTTTGGTTGTTGATGTTCCAATGTTGCATCATATATCTGGTTTCAAAATCTTTTTAGCAATATTATTTCATTTGATCATCATTACAATCTTGTGAGGTAGGCAGATAGGAGATTATTATTCAAGTTATACAGAATGAAAACTGAAGCAGTGTATTCCCAGTGCAGCATGATTGCTAAGCAGTTGAGTGGACACTGGAACTCACAGCTGTTTGATTCCCAGATCAGTTCATGTCACTGTTCCACACTGCTTCTTGTAAATCCACTGATACCCATTTTCATACAATTATAAATTTGCTTATCACCTCTCACACAGCCTTCAGAGATCCAGTACAGGTCATTTTTGGCAGGTGAATAATGAAAAGGTCCAGTATATTGGAACCCACAATGTGATCTAAAAGAAGAAAAGTGTTGCAAGTGCAAGGACGTTCATAATATTTTTTAATAGCAAAAATTTGAAAAATGGCCCATCAACAAGAAAACAGATTAATAGTGAAGTATTTCTACAATGAAATACACAACAGTGAAAATAAATAACCTCTAGCTAAATACAACAGCATGAATGAATCAGGAATCACGTACAGTTTGAAATAAGTCAATATCAGAAGAATACATACAATATAATGCATGTATGAACTATAGAAATATGCAAAACAATAATAGAAGTTTGCATATATGTGTAGTGAAAATATTAAGAAATGCATGGAAATAGTAGTCATCAAATTCAGACCACTAGTTGCCTCTAGAGAGCAGAATGTGATCAGAGAGGACTAAGTAGGGACTTAAACTTGTGTCAATATCGTTTTCATTTCTTAATCTGTAGTCAATACATGGGGGCTTGTAATATTTTTATTTACAGATTTGTGTTTGTCTTAAATATTTTACAGTACTTTTTGTTTGTTTGTTTTATTTGAGATGAAGTCTCACTCTGTGGCCCAGACTAGAGTGCACACTTTTAGCTCACTGCAACCTCTGCCTCCCGAGTTCCAGATTCACTCACCTCAGCCTCCTGAGTAGCTGGGGCTACAGGTGCGCACCACCATATCCAGCTAATTTTTGTATTTTTAGTAGAGATAGAGTTCCACCATTGGCCAGGCTGGTCTTGAACTCCTGACCTCCTGATCCACCCACCTCGGCCTCCCAAAGTGCTGGGGTTACAGGTGTGAACCACCACACCCAGCCTGCAATACCTTTTGAAAAAGAAAATGACAAAGGCAACCATTCATTCTGCAAACATTGACTGAAGGCAAGCAACATGCCAGACATCGTGGTTGGTTGTTGAAATGTCATGGTGAACCCTCTGATGCAGCAGAGAAGATGGAAGAAGTGTATTGAGTACTAGAAAGCATAGGGAGATGTGGAGGTGTGTGCCAAGGAGTCCTAATGTAGTTCAGGTGACTTAGGAAAGCCTCCAAGAGAAAAGAGAAAATAAAGCTTAAGCTGAGACTGGAGAATGAAAAGCTGTAGTTATCAGGAAAGGAAGGAACAGTTCAGAGTGATCCTATCCAAAATTTCCACATCTGAAACTAAACATTGGAGCAAGGAAGGCAGAAAGGGGCATATGATAAGGACAAGCCAGATCACACAGGATCTCCCGTCCATTCCTCGCTAACATTTTAACATACGCGCTGCCTGTAGCTCATGTGATGCCACATGCCAGCAAGTACCAAGTAGGGTTCCAAGGGGAGTGAACGGAAGTGGGGCATTCGAAACATTTCAGTGACTTCACTCTCTCGTGAGACCCAGAACTATTCCCGTATTCTCTCCTAATTCAGAAGCAATTTCAACCACTGAGTGTAGGGCGGCAGGGTGTGAGTGTGAGTTGGCTGAGCCTTTCCCTCCCATTCCTGTGAAGGAATTACTCTGGCAGATTTCCATATTGTAGGTATTTTACCATTTGTCATAGGCAAGTTACACAACTCAGTTAGTGATTAAATTACCAACAGAGCTGCTATTTGAGTAAGGAAGGTTCAAGGTTGTTTCTTGCTCCTGCACTTTGTTTTAAATGCAATTGGATTAATTCTTTCTTAATCTCCTCGTTTAGAAGAAGGAAACAAAATTCCTGTCTGGTCTTCAGTAGATAGTGTAAAAGGCGGCATTTAAACTAATTCATCAACCTCTAGGACCTCTGTGCCTAACCTTGGTCCTGTATTTAGATTTATAAAGTATGAGATCATTGTCAGTTTCATTTATCTCTGTTATTAAATGTACTGGGCCTCCTTCAAATGACATTACATCTTCTTATCTGATTCAAATAAATGTCTTACTCATGGCTAGAATGTAGATGGTGAAATCTCATTGTTAACTCAATAATTGAGATAATCTTATTGTTTTGCTTTCCTAATAGAATCTTAAATTGTTTGCTCATGCCTGGAATTTCACTCAGTTTCACCCAACTTTTCTTAAAACTGCTGCTTTTGAGGATTCTGTTTGTCTCCGTGTTTCTACAAGGGTGGAGCATTCCTGCTCTATTTAGCTAGCATTTCTCTTCGTCTGTTTATCTTATAAAAGCATAAAAGTAATCACTTGATATTTGTGTTTGTTTCTATTAGTTATTATTAAATATACTGGTGGTGTAGTTGCTAAAGGTACAGGTTTTAAAATGAGCACTAGGTTTGGATCCAAGCTCTGTGACCTTATGGTGACTTAACCTCTGTTTCCTCACTTATAAAATGAAGATAATAATAGCTATCCCATAAAAGTGTTGTGGGAATTCATAGAGATTATTTTGGGCATGTTACCTAGGCTAGGTGGCTCATAGTAACTAGATTTTAGCAAATAAAATACTTTACTCTGTATTCAGCTTGACTAGCAATGTGGTTTATTGTTTAAAGGCTTGAATTGAGCTTCTGAATTGTGACTCGTGAAATGAATTTTCTTCCTGTCTTATACCATTCTGTACTTGGAGTGTTAGCATCTGAATCATTAGTGTTCTCTATCTTATGTATATAAATTATCCTCTAAGTTAATTTTATTTGACTTGGTTTTATTTTCCTGGTGATTTTCCCAGCTGCCCGAACTGCGACTCTTGGTATAGAAGAGGCAGTACACTGCCCTTCACTTGCTTCAGGTGAATGTCCCAAACAAAGCATTTGAGGTCCCAGCTATAGCAGCCAGTGCTGCCTGGTAACCAAGAGCAGCAGCCTGCATGGCTGGAGGAAGTCAAGATAGTGGAATTGGGTTGTTATCCACAATCAGCCTGAAACAACCATGGCTCACCCAAAATCCCACACACTTTCTTGCATCTGGGGCTTTGCACATGCTCTTCCCTCTGCCTGGAACAATCTTCCCTACACTTCCCCCTCAATAAAATAATTACTACTCATTTATCATGTCTCAACTTATATATCATCTCTCCAACAATTTTTTCTCTGACCCCACAAACTGAATGGGAATCTCTGTTCGGTACCCACATGACATTCTCAAATTCTCCCTCTTATGTGCAAGCCGTCCTTGTGCTATGGATTGAATGTGTCCCCCAAAGTTTATGTGTTGGAGACTTAATCTCACATGTGACAGTTCTGGCAAGTGGGGCCCAGTGGGAGGTGATTAGGTCATGATCATTACCACTGGAGCAGGTTAGTGATCGTGGGAGTGAGTCTGTTATAAAAACAAGCTGAGCTCCTTCTTGCTCACTTGCTCTCACCCTCTCTTGCCCTTCTGCCTTCTACCGTGGGATAATGCAGCACAAAGGCCCTTTTCAGATGCTGGGACCATGTTCTTAGACTTCCCAACTTCCAGAACCATCAGCCAAGCAAATGTCTCTTTATTATATATTACCCCGTCTGTGGCATTCTGTTATGGCAGCACAAAACAGAGTAAAACACTTTGCTTTACACAGTTCCACTACGCATGAACTTCAATTACCACAATTTAGTTAAATAGCACCAGCCCTTCAACAACACAGTTCAAATTTCAGTGACCATCATATATGAACTATGCATAATTGCATAAACTGTGAGCCGCTTGCTCTTTGGTTCACAAATCACTTCTTAACAGATTCACCTCATGATCAGTAACCAATCACATCACTTCTTCCAAAGTCTGTTGGTGATTTGTCACTGCACACCATGCATTTGTTATTCAGTTCACACAGAGAGAGCAAAGCAAATAGTTGTGTTGCTTCCTTGTCTCCCATTAATAAAGCCATGTGACAGTACACAAATATGAATGATCAAAAGAGGGAATTAGCTGAAAAAGATGAAAGTAGTCCAAAAAATGGAAAGTGATAATCTGGAAGTCAAATTCAAATCAAGTGTGAGTGAAGTTATAGAAGATATAACTGATTATGGCATGTTGACATCTTTTGCCATTGGATCTACTCCAGATATGCAGTCAGAGGAACTTAGTGAAGGCAAGCTATTAGCAAAGTGGCCATGACAGAGGACGTAGACGTCCCAGAGAAAGTGATGCCGGCCAACCGTTTCACCTTGAAATAACTCTCAGAGATATTTCACATCAACATAGAAAGAGCAAAGGAAAAAATATTAGAAATGGATCCAAACTTAGAAAAGAATACGACAATTTGCCAAGACATAGAAAACATGTTTACTCCATGTTATAAGATATATGAAGATAAGAGAAGGCAAGCACTGTTCAAAGTATTTTGATGAGTGTTTTACACTAATTCTCAGTGTTTCTAATGTTTTCAATTATCATGCACTAAGTAAATAATAGTTTTGTTACATTTTTCATTTCCCTATATATTTATCACTGGCAGGTTTTAAAGGTCATGGAACAATCATAACTTTCCCATTTACGATGATGATAACTTTGCACAGTTTCAGCTTGCATGGTAGTATTTGTGGTCCTGCACCGCGTGCAGAGTAAGTACTGCCTCTATATTGAATATCAATTGTAGGCCTGGTTCATCATAGTGATTTACTACACACACTCACAAGAATGTAATTTTAGGTTTGGGTGAATGAATGAATGAATGAATTCTAAGTGGGCTTCACCTATATTAAAATACGAGGAGTGAAGGAAGATATTTTCTTCTTTTCCCAGCCACTGTGATTTGCTGTAGTTCTTCTTCTAGCTTGATGCTTGGCCTATATCCCAAAGAGTAGACCTCCTCTGTGCTCAAATTAACTCTATAATTCTAATAATATCCCTGAAGCTAGGGTTCAGATCCCCAACCAGCAGGTCAGTGCAGCAACTTGCAACCAGCTTTACCAGGCACAGGCCCAGTCTTAGCTGGTCACAGCTACAACCACCACCATCTTTGCTCAACTCATTGTGGAGTTGAGTTTATGATTCAGTATTTCCAGTCTTAAACTATGGTCAGGCCAGGTGCGGTGGCTCACACCTGTAATCCCAGAACTTTGAGAGGCCAAGGCGGGTGGATCACAAGGTCAGACATTTGAGATCAGCCTGGCCAACATGGTGAAACCCTGTCTCTATTAAAAATACAAAAATTAGACAGGCATGGTGGTGTGCGCCTGTAATCCCAGCTACTCAGGAGACTGAGGCAGGGGAATCACTTGAACCCAAGAGGCAGAGGTTGCAGTGAGCCGAGATTGTGCCACTGCACTCCAGCCTGGGTGACAGAGCAAGACTCCATCCTCTCCACCAAAAAAAAAAAAAAAACCTATGGTCATGGAGCATAGGAACATAGGAGTGGAATTCCTTAAATAAGTGAAAATTATTAAGATAAGTTTATTATAATATAAACTTTGGTCTGGCCAATAACTTTTACATCCTCTCATATCTTCACAAGAACTATTACTAAATATCTAGATTTCATACTCATTTATTTACACTAAAGAGTAGTCAAACAGCCAAAATGTCAACATTGCTATGGCAGTACTTCAAAGTTCATAAATGTAATCTTAGCATAGCTGAAAATCTAACTCTTCTGGTAGTTTCTCTGTACTTTTATCATTGTAGTCCTGCTGGAAATTCAACTAGGAAGAGACAAATATAAAAGGGACAATGTTCCCACAGCTTTTGGGTGTCAGATAGGCAATGTCATTAAGACCTTTCCAGGGAATACCACGAACCAGCTTATTTATGTTTCTTTTTCTCCCAAGGTTCTTCTCTGAGGATGTTTTAAAAATCAAATTAATCTCTTTCCAAAGGTCTTTAATAATTTCTTATTCCATGGATGTATTAAAATTTTCTTCCAAATATGTTGCCCAGTGGGTGGTTGAGAGTTCCATTCCTTTCTTCATTTATTTGGCAAACATTTGTTGAACACCTACTCTGTTCCCAGCTCTGTGCTTGGCACAGAGATCAATGAATCAGACTTATGTGCCTTTCTGGGCCTTATAGACTAATTTCAGAAGCATGCAATAAATAGATGAATAAATAACAGGACCTGGAATTAAACTCATGCCACTTGCTATGAGGGGAACAAACAGGGCGAAGGGAAGGAGTTTGGGCCATTATCACCAGAGACACAATCCCAAGTGCCCTAATCTCACATGTTGAAATCCCAGAAGATCAAAATCCTTAAGTCTAAAATCCCAGAATCACAATCCTGAAAGATCAAAATTTAAAAACATAATTCTGGAAAAAATAATTTAAAAATGGAAGACATCTATATTGGGAGATTTATTTTAGAGACATAAACACACGATCCAACACTCATAGTCCACTTCACAGAATAAAATAGGCAATAATAACATATTTTTGCAAGCATAAACACTCAGGTATACTAATGGCAGTCACATGGGTATAACAGTTATAAGAAGATGAACCATATTCACAAAGAAATAGGTCAAAAAGCAAAATATAGAAATGCATATCACTATGGTTGGTAATTGTGTGCACCTAGCTTTTAACTGTGGTCGTCTGAGATACCATAACCAACAACTACGGCTTTTGACAAGATTTATCAAACATTACAAACACTTCAAATGATTGAAATCTCCCAAAGAGCTGAGATCTCAATAATTTTTTTTCTTTCACAAATTCAGATGGATGTACAAAAAGGGCAACTCTTCACTGATTGAAGAAGTTTCCATGTTTTTACATTGAGAATAAGGGAAGCCAATGGTCTGACTCTCAGTTCCAGGCCAAAAGCTTCAGGATGCTGTGTAAATCCTAGAGACTAACAGCTGCTGAGCCTGCAGTTCTGATGTCTAGGGCAGGAGAGAAAGAGTCGATGCCCGCTCTCAGAGGGAGCCCAACACACCTTCTGTGTCGGTTCTCTCCAGGCTCCCAACTGATCAGATGGTGCCCACCAACACTGAGGGTAGATCTTCCCCACCTAATCCACCAGACTCACACAGTAACCTCTGGAAACACCCTCACAGACACACCTAAAATAATGCTTTACAAGGTTTCCAGATATCCCTTAATCCATTCAAGTTGACAAGTAAAATTAAGTCCACTTGTCTACCTTTTGTCTACCTTTTGTCAACCCATAAATATCTCCTTAAGCCATACTTGATTTCCATCTGAAGCCAACGACAAAGTTACAGTTCTGCCAACATGTTAGGATAAAAAATGTACTGGTCTCTTCCTCAGAACTGGGCTTGCAGGATTTTAATCTTTCAGAATTGAGATTTTCAGGATTTTAGACTTTAGAGATGTGGATCTTTGGGTATTTCAACCTTCCGGGTTCTGGCATTGGGAGTTGTGTCTTACAGAACTATGATGATCACCAGAAGGGAGGGAGGATGCCAGGAAAGGCCTTCAGAGAAGATGACAGGGAAGACCTCTGAGGAGGTAAGACCTGAAACACGAGGAGTTGAGGGAATAAATTTCCTCACAGAAGAAACATACCAGTAGGCTCAGAGGAAGAAAGAGCCTGGGGTGCTCATGGACATGTAAGGAGGGAAACTGGAAATTGTGTGCATAATTGTACATAATTGAAGCCCTTTTAAGGCCTAAGTAACTGGTGTGGCTCTCTGGAGATGACCTCTTGCCACCAACTCCATAGCGTGTCATCCTAGGGTGAAGGAGCATCCCTGAGGGCGGTTTCCACAAGGAGCCTCAGCTTCACTTGCATCTGTTTCCTATTTGCAGCGGGCCTGTCCCGATCTATAGTTCCTGCTTAAAGGCTCCCATCAAGCCTGCTTCTCTGAAAACTTGCCGACTTTGACTTGGGAATTGGGCTAAATTTCTTTGTTGCAGGCCGATCTCTCCCCTAGTGCTTTCTCTATTAACCACTTAAGTACAGCAGTCTTTTCATCCCCCTCTCACTGCCTGCAAGCAGGAGGGTGAATGCTGTCCTGCAGGCATTGATGCCGGCAGATGGGCCTCCTGGAAGGAGACTTCTGGAGGCTGCTGGAGTAGACAGTGGCCCTGGGCCAGCTTCACACAGGAAGGACACTTGCTTGGTAGGGGCTCAGGGAGTCATCACCTCTATTTTCTCATCCTTGTTTCACAATTTCAAAAGAAGCACAACACGGGATTGCTAAAGCTTGTTATAGCACATAGTTGAGAAGTCCTGTGATTTGAATTATGCCAGGATACTACTTGCCACATGTCAGCATGTGATATAATTAATAACTATATGTAGAATAATTTTTAAATAATCTGTTATAGGACATTCTCAGCTGTTTAGTCCAGCTGTTCATGGAAACTTCATAACACTTATATCTGTTATTACCATGGTTTGGAAGAGAAGGAGATAACAGGTAATCTGATATGCCCAACAAGTCACTTCTCTCTCTGAACTTCATTTTCCTTATTAGTTAAAAGGTGACAAGTAATGCTCATAGGACTGTAGAGAGGACCAACTAAACTGATAAATGTCAAGTACACTGACTAGTGCCTGCATCATAGTTAGGGCTCAGAAATGATAATTATTATCATTTCATGATGAGGCACTATTTCTCATGCCTGTAATCCTAGCACTTTGGGAAGCCAAGGCAGGCGATCACCTGAGGTCAGGTGTTCAAGACCAGCCTGGCCAATATGGGAAAACCTCATCTCTACTTAAAATACAAAAATTAGCAGGGGGTGGTGGCACTAGCCTGTAATCCCAGCTACTCGGGAGGCTGAGGCAGGAGAATTGCTTGAACCTGGGAGGCAGAGGTTGCAGTGAGCCGAGATCGTGCCACTGCACTCCAGCCTGGCGCCTGGTGATGGAGCGAAACTCTGTCTCAAAAAAAAAAAAAAAAAACTAGGACAAACTTCATAATTAGAACCAAACAAAAATTTATTCTATGTGTTAGGGTAATCAATTATTTTTGTAAATTTTCCTTCTATTTATTCCTTTTTATTAATAATTTATGAGTTACAGTTGGATCCTTACACTATAGACAATACAGTTCAGTCCCACAGAGGGCATGTTCAAAGCAATGTGGAAGCCAGCAAGTTGCTGATAAAAAGCAATTAATCCATAACAATAGTCTTGATTTCATTGGCGCTAATGACATATGATCTATGCTATATGTATTCTATTTCCTGTGTAAGAGATACTTTGATGCTCATTACCCTAGAAAGTATTTATAATCTAGACAAAAAGTGCCTAATTTTAAGCATTGTGATTTTTGACATCCATTTTTTGAAAATCTGTATTTTCCAGACCTTAATATATTTCTTGAGTGCTGACCATGTGTCGGCCACTGTGCTGTGCTTCACATGAATTACCTCATCTAGCCTTCCACTTGTAAGTTAGATACTATCCTATCCCCATTTGACAGATGAGAACACAGAAGCTTGGAACTATGTTATGTGGTGTATTGTCCACGGTTGCCCACCAAGTGGCACACACAAGACACAAACCCATGTCTCTGCCATTTTAGCTACTGTGCTCTCCGTGAGAGAAATGTCCATCACCTCTTCAGGCTAAATGTGATAAATAAGAAGACAGAGTCCTGGACAAGTCATATCACCTCTATTTGCCTCCATTTCCTCATTGATTACACAGGAACAATAATCCCACCAACCTCAGACAGCTGTTGTGAGGATTCAGTAAGGGAAGGGATGTAGAGCACTGCCTCACCCTTTAGGAACCCTGCCTAACTCTCCCAAAATATCACACTTCATTTTATCAGAAAGAATTTCTCCAGGTGGTCTAGCCTGACAGTCCATTGTTCATAGGCAAAGTCATGCTTCGTAACTAGTTGCCCGCATCCACCCCCTGTTTAGGGTTCCTCAGATGAAAGACTAATTGTTTATACTCATTAAGCTTTTTTAATCAGTACCACTTGATTCCCTGTCTAAGCATTATATATATATATATTCCCATGGCTCTGTTGGCTTCTAGACTAAAAGATTTAGCAGATCTCCAGAGTCACATGTTTCTGTGCTCCTAGTCTTCCTTTTCATAGAAATGAAATCTTAAGGAAGTCCATCAGACCAGTTTGTTCATGCTTAAAGAATGTGCATTGGAGGAAGAAGGATTGGGATTTTACTTCTGTTGTATTCATAGCCCATAATTTGAGGGCCACACACCATGCTACATTCATATTCATTCCCTCTTTCTCTTTTCCTTTCTCCCTCTCTTTCTCTTTCTTTCCTGCTCCCCGCATCTCTTACCTACCTACCTATCTCCTCATTTAATCCATGCAACTCCCGCTATGAGAAAGTATTTGAAAGGTGGGCTCTAGAGCCATACTTCCTAGAGGGTAAATCCTGGCTCTACCACATGTTAGCTGTGTGACCTGGAACAAAGTAAGTAACCTCTCTGTGCCTAGTTTCCTCATCTGTAAGGGGAGATACTCATAACACCTACATCATAAGGTAGTTTGAGTCTAGCATTTAAAAGAGTACCTGGTACATAACTAGTTCAATAAATTATTATTATTATTCTGTTTAATAAATGGCAAACTCTGGTTTTGGAAGTTTAAATAACTCACCCAAGGTCATACAGGCTGTGTGTTACAGAGCTGGGACAGGCTGACGGCAGAGTTGGTGCTCCAACCACGGTGCTATACTGCCTCTTACTTAGCATATACTGTGTGTTTATTACTCAGCTGAGTATGGCTGGGCATTGTGGGATCCTCAAAAGAGACAAAGATGTCCTTGAACCAACAGTTTCACTTTGAAGAACTTGACCACAACTGGAACAAGTATATAAAGAAATAGGTATACAGATACTCATTGCATAGATATCAGAGACAACAAAAATACCCATCCATTAGGGGATCAGTAAGTAAGATATAGTGCATTTATGCAGTAGTTTCTATGCTATTATTAAAGATGAGCAATACGTATTAATGTAAAAGATCCCCAAGTCCTGGAGCTAAAAGAAAAATAAGGTACCAAAAAAAGTTGCAGTGATAGATCCATATGTGATCTCAGGAAGCAAATTAGCAGCAGTGGGTTCTGGAGAAGAGCACTAGGTATCTTGGACAGGAGGGAGAATTTGTGTTTCTGGATTTCTCTATTTTGACTGTTTGAATTTTTGACGGAGATACTTTTCACTTAAAAAGACTAGAATATAAAAAGGCTGTTAAATGTAATGCTAACTACATAAGTGAATGTTTATATATAATCTTTTGAGCACGAATTTTTCATAGGAAATATAAAACTGACTTTTAAAATATGATGGGGAAACAGGGTGTGGGAAATAGTCACAGACTAGAAGAGAGAAGCAGGACTATTTTGGAAACTCCTCTGCCAGGGCAGCAGTATAGAAAACAGTTGAGAGTGGTGCCTTCGGAGTCAGACAAACCCACTGTCAAATCTTAGGTCTACCACTAATCCACTGTGTGATCTCTTGAGTCTCAGCTTCCTCATCCATAAAATGGGGCAATATTATCTGTTTTGTAGGTTGAAGTGAAGATCAAATGAGATAAAATACCAAAGAGTCTTGCACATAGCAAGCATTCTGTAAATGGTTACAACTATCTACCCTGATAAGGAAGTAGGTAGATTACAGATAGATAGATATTGCTGAAAGGTTCTCAATCTACCATTCTTCCTTTGTCCTCTTCTTTCTCTTCTATCAGGCCAGAGAACAACAGTCTTATACCTGTTGTCTTGATAGCACTGTAATAGTTAGTACCAGCAAGCTTTGCAGTCATACTAACTAGCTGGTGACCTTCGACAAGTTTTAAGCTCTCTGAGTTTTTAAAAAATGCTAATAACAGGCCAGGCGCAGTGGCTCACATCTGTAATCCCAGCACTTTGGGAAGCCAAGGTGGGCGGATCGCTTGAGCCCAGGAGTCCAAGACCAGCCTGGGCACCATGGCAAAACCCCTTATCTCTAAAAAGTACAAAAAATTAGCTGAGCATGGTGGCACTTGCCTGTGATCCCAGCTACTTAGGTGGCTGACGCAGGAGAATCGCTTCAACCTGGGAGGCGGAAGCTGCAGTGAGCCAAGATGGCACCACTGCATTCCACTCTGGGCAACAGAGCAAAACCCTGTCTCAAAAAAAAAAAAAAAAAAAAAAGGATAATAATATCTACCCATAAGGGAGTATGCAGACCAAAATAGCCATGGTTCCTGCTCTCTCATAAAACAATCTAGGATCACCTGCAAATAGCCTAGCATGACTGGTCACATGCGGGCCCTCTACAAACATTAGTTAATTCATTGTACCTATGACTTTCCAGGAAAAACATCTATATGTACCATGAGTTTTTTTTCCAAATTACTCAATTACCATATTACCAAACAACTCCAGTTTGTGTTAACTTTTCAGGCCCAAGCATGTGTATTTGCTTTTAAACTACATGCATTTCTTTTGCTTCTCATTTTATCAAACTATGCAATTGGAATCACTCTTTTATTCTCTAGCTTTCACTGTCATTCTTGTTCTCTCTCACACTCTCCCTCTCTCTCTTTTTTTTTGAGACAGTCTTGCTCTGTTGCCCAGGCTGGAGTGCAGTGGCACGATCTCGGCTCATTGCAACCTTCACCTCCCAGGTTCAAGTGATTCTCCTGCCTCAGTCTTCCAAGTAGCTGGAACTACAGGTGCCCGCTGCCATGCCCAGCTAAATTTTGTATTTTTAATACAGACAGGGTTTCACCATGTTGGCCAGGCTAGTCTCGAACTCGCAACCTCAAGTGATCCACCCACTTTGGCCTCCCAAAGTGCTAGGATTACAGGTGTGAGCCACTGCACCTGGCCTCTTGCTGTCTCCTAATAGTTATCCAACTCAAACTACCAAGGTGCCACTTAACATCATCGTCCGCTATGTCTAGCAACTCAATTCTGTTTCCAAAAGGAAAGAGTTTCTCTCTCCTCGTTTCAAACTGAAAAGTCCCAGGAGTGGCCTCTGACTGGCCCAGCCTGGAACTGGAAGGATAATAAATGTAGGGCTGGAAAGCACACACATAAATAGAGGAGAAAATATCACACTTTAGTCTCCTCCCCCAATTTGGATCTACCAGATATAAAACAAATATCTGGATAGTCAGGCTTTTTTTTAATTAAAAAAATTGTTGTGCTGCTTAAATTAACACAGTGCACTGTGCACTTCCCTTTGCATGTGTAGACACAACCCTTTTTAAATCTGTATTAAAAAATAGAATTGGCAATAGCTTTTGCTCCTGCGTGAGCTTGCCAAAAAAGGTTGGAAATGAGCATGCTTCTTCCTGTCTCTCTTGGCTCTGCTCCCTATTAGGAGTTGATAGAGATAGCATTTTTCTCTTCCTCAACATTCCCTGGAGCTGTAAGTGGGCTAAGGGGCAGGGTCCAGGAGAAGGGCCCCGCCTTTCACAATCAAGGAGTTGGGGATATAGAAATATCAGGTGCTGGCAACAATGTTTTAGAGCTTCTGATCAAGTTCCCATGCTGTTGTTTAATACTTAATCATCTCTCTTGGCATACTTCCCATTGCTACTGCTTGCATAAAATTGGAAGGAGCTCATTGCCTCAATCTGTATTTTCTATAAGGCCGCGCTTAATGCAAAACCCGCGGGGACTCCTCGTATGATTGTTTTGACCCTAATAGGCTGTTTTTCTTGCTTCCAAGAAATCTCTTTTATCTTCTCACATTCTAAAATTGTCTTAGTCCCAAGTGGCAGTTAACAAATGGGAGATACCTAAACATTTCCCATAGAGAAATAGATGTTACTTGAATTCCATACCCATCTCTCTGAAGAGGACTAATTATCATTGGGGGTTGTTGCCATGAACAGGATTCTTTACGGAAATTACCTTAACTGTTTTATTTTTCCTAAAGACTACTCCAGTGGCAAAGAACAATCATTACTCTTCAAAGTTCCTACATCAAACAATAAAAATAAAACGTCAGCTCATTCCAGCTAGTTAAAATTGAAATTTGGGGGCTCTTGTAATCTAAAATATGTCACTCAACTGTAGGCTGTCTCAGAAGAAAAAGTTCACTGCACTCTTAGGAATGAAAGTACAAGATCCACCCAAGTTGTTGCGTAAAACACAACGCTCAAGGCTAACCCCATGCAAATGTAGAGAAGGCCAACCTTTAGATGCTGTCTTTTTTTTTTCCAGAGACCCTTCCCTAAAATCTTTCTTATGCTTGAATCCTACTATTCATGAAAACTGCCTTAAAATTCCCGATATCCACAGGAGGAAAAGTATAATCAGTCCCTAAGAGCTTGCAGTTAATTTGCTTCTTAAATCTTTCCCTAAATTGAAGTTAATAGTGTTTCTTTCCATTGCCTTCTTATTGTAGATTTTACCGTAGAGAGACAGACACATAGACATGAGCATGTATTACTTGGAAAAAAAATTTTTACTTTCTTTTTCCATAGTAAGATATGTGGTAGCACACAATTCTTCAAGGGAGGAAGGAAGAAGTATATTAGGTTGAACGTGGAGAGAAAGAAACTTAAAGGGATAGAGCCCCTAATCCACAGTAGCATTGAGCAGGATGAGTCAGGTAAGGTGGCAGCACAGTGTGAGGGGAACACACTGATTTCTGCAGGAGGCATTTTTCACTCTTATTTCTAATGACCTACATATACCTGCTCTTCAAGATTAACAGGTTTCTGAAATAATGTTGGAACTCTGAGTCTCATTCCACATCTATTGCAATGAATTCTTTAAAAATCAGAGCCAGTTTCCAATCTTGGAAGCATTGCAGAGAGAC
Source organism: Cacajao melanocephalus (assembly GCA_963573385.1). Lineage (NCBI taxonomy): Eukaryota > Metazoa > Chordata > Mammalia > Primates > Pitheciidae > Cacajao > Cacajao melanocephalus. The sequence continues at coordinate 36,400 of CAUYLG010016889.1, forward strand.
AACAGGATTAGTGAAGCTTCAGTTGGTATCCACACTTTGAACCAATCAGGTAGGACCAAGAATGCAAGCATGGGTGCACGGGATCCCACGGGGACAGACAGAAGAGGAGTTCTCAGGGGACAGAGGGTCAAAGGAATTCTGTGACCTGTATGGCTTGGGGAAAGTACTTTAGCCTGTGTGAGCCTCTGCTTACCAGTAATGGATTGTACTTTCTACTTGCTGTAAGGAACACTGCCTTATAAATACTAAACTGATAGTCAAGGATGCTGGGGCCTGAGGTGACAGTAATTTTAAGATGACTTATCAGTGTTATAAGGCTACCAAATGAGCAAGCTTGATCTTGGGACATAATAATATACATGTATACAGTAAAATGTGAAAAAAATGACAGCCTCCATCCATTTGATAAAAATCTGATTCTCCTGGGGTAGAGCCTTCCATCTGAGGTGTCTCATCAACAGGAATATTGGTGAACTGGAACAGGCTGTGGTGGAACTTAGTCTCTTTACAATATACCATTGTATCAGCTCAAAAGCCATTATTAAAAAAAAAAAAAACAAACTCTAATCGACATGGTCTTAAACAGTTGAAAATGTATTTATTCAGGTTTACATAGCAAGGTGTCTACAGGCAGGTAGTTTCTGGCACTGAGCGAGTGGTCCAGTGATGTTAAGGCTGTCATCTCTGATTCTCTTGACCTCATGGTTGCAAGATGGCTGTCAAAGCTCCAGGTATCTCATCCATCTTCAAAGCAGGAAAAGAAGAGGGAAAATGTTACTAGCTTGATTTGTTCACATGATCAGAAATATGAAAACTTTCTCTGAAAAAGTTCCAGGAGACTTTTGCTTATATCTCACTCATAGAACTGTGTCTCATGAACACCATCAATGGCAGCTGAGGCTGGAAAGATGAATATCGGGCAGAAGATGGCAAGGAAGAAGAATAATAAATGCAATATTTCAGCCAAAGGGCATTTTCTGCCACAATTGGCACTATTGCCTTTCGCTTTTGGGAAAAAGGAAATATTTCATATATATGAAAAATAATATGATTGGCCTACCTGAATCAGATGTCCATCTACTCCTGCCTGAATCAGCTAAGATTTAGATACAAGCCTGAACTGTAGAAGTTTCATTACTATAAAAAATTGTCATATGTGCACCCGTACAACCATACATGGCTAAAAAGCTAAAACGTCACAAATCCAGTTGAAGCCTCTTATATATTCCTGCTCAATTACATTTCCTTACCCTGGCCCAATAACCAATTACACAGTGTCCTGAGTTTAACATCTGTCAATCTGACATATCTTTACATTGTATGGTTATTTTCATAAAATTTTACATATTTTTACTTTGTATGGTTATTTTCATAATATTGCTTAAGTGATTTCAAAATTTAGTGCAAACAGTATCATACTGTAATTTGGCCTCATCAACTTGCTTTTTAAAATCTAATTCTGATCTTTGAGAATTATTCACTTTTGATTCAGTTCACTCAATTTCATTGCTGTGTAAGTATTGCTTTGATGAACATAATACAGTCCTTTTATCCATTCTTTCATTGATGAACATTGAGATTTTTACAGTTCTTTGCTACTAAAACAATGCTTCAGTGAACTTCTTGTGCATGCCTCTTTCTGCATATGTGAAATAATTTCTCTAAGGGATATACCTGGAGATGGAATTACTGGGTCACATGTTCTGCACTTTTAAATTTTACAGCATGTTGCCAAATGGCTCTCCAAACTGATTTTCACTTATCCACTCACCCCTGTGTATTACTGTTCTAATTGTTCCACGTTCTTACCAACCCTTGTTATTGTCAGAGTTTTCCATTTTTGCCAATCGCCGAGCTATGAAATGGTATCTCAGTATCATTTTAATGTATATTTCCATGATTGCTAATGAGATTAAGCATTACGTCAGATATTTTTGGCTATACGGTTTTCAGCTCATTTTGTAATGGATTTGTTGATTCAACTTTTTCTATGTCTGATTGCCCCCATAAGACTGAGCATCTGTAGTCAGGAATCACGGCCTTTGCCACTCACTCAATAATATCTGCTGAATGCCTAGTACGTGCCAGACACCACACAAGCATTGAAGATACATGGCAAAGGCCGTGGAGATGTTATTATGTCTTTAAAATTCTTTGATTATATCTGGCACATAAAGAGATGTGTTGACAAATAAATAAACACAATTCTGAAGGGACCTGAGAGCTGTCCTCTGCAGCCTTTATGTGGACAAGTCCTCAGACCTATTCCAGGTACTCTAGAGAACAATGGGAACATAAACAAGTAAAAGCGACATGGAAAGATGTAACAAAAACTTTCTCATTATCAGATGTGTCAAAATATAGAGCATCCCATAACTAAGGGTATTTAAGTACAGCCCCATTGATTACCTGGCAGGCCTATTGTTTAAAGAATAGAGTACTAGACAAGAGGTTGGACTAGGAAGTCCTCCTCTAGTCTCCAAAATTTCATAAACTACATAAATTTTCATTAACACTTCTTTTAAATACCCCATTATTATGTGTAAAACTCACATCCGTCCATCTGATGATTTCCATATTAAAATGCCTATAATTGCTTGCCCAAATGCCATGTATCTGACTCTTTCTTCTGCATGTGGTTAGTTTCATAAATTATTTACTTTATGACCCTTTTACCTTACCTAACCCTTCATATTATGACAGAAAGGACTCAACGTTTTATTTCACTCAGGTGACCTAATGTGTTGCATCATCACACTTGAAAAAACAATGAAGAAATACCTGCTTCCCATCCCAAAGCTATGCAAAGAACAAAATTACTGTTCTGAATCCAGCCTTTCCTTTACCAATGTGTGCATCTCAGCGTGTAAAGGCTTGGAATTAGGTTTTCCATCGATTTAAAAACACATGCATTCTCCTAGAGTCACAGACTTGAAAGCAGAAAGAGACCATAAAATCCACTACATTTACCTGAATCAGGCAGCTAATATTAGGCAGCACTGAAGAACTGAAGAGCAGTCCTCTTTTACTTTCTAAATATCTATCTTGTTTCGACATTGTAGGTTGCTACATGGCTACTTAAGCAGTCAATAAACATGTATTAAGTGCCTGCTAGGAATGTGACACTCTGCTAAAGTTAGGGCCTGGCATGATGTGTAAGAGATAGACTCTCTGTTTTCCAGGAACTTGCAATCTTATTGGAGAGAAAGATCACGTGTGTACACAGAACTAAGACAATATGACATGCATGAATGAAAGCCAGCGTACAGAACATGGTAAGCATCCAAAAGTGTCTCTGTAACAAAGAGATCCCAGGATGACTTCCAGAGTTCTGGCTCACATGCTTGGACGGATGGTAATGCCCTTTACTGAGAGAAGAAACACTGGAAGGGGCAAGATTGAAGGTGGGGGGAGTGAGAAGGACAGGAAAAAAATCATGACTGTCTTGGGCATATTGGGGGTGAGATACCATTGAGAGTCTAAGAGTTGAATATAACAGTTTAGAACTCAGATGAGATATCTAAGGTGGAGACACAAATTTGGGAGCCATTTGCACATAGGTAAGAAGTAGGAGGAGGGAGCCTAGGACCAGGCTTGTAGAAATGCTTCATGTCTGGATAGAAATCCACAGAGAAGATAGATAAGTACAGATGGTACACAGAGACTAAGGGGACAAGAGAGGACAACAACAGGGTTGAATGCTGCTGAGAGGCCAAGCGAACGAGGACACAGAAGGGGCTGTTGGTTTTAGTATGAGGGATCTGGAAAAAAACTTGAAGAAGTCAGAGCTTGTGCTGATCCTAGAGGAATGGGGTAGATGATGGTGCTCAGACATGGAGAGGAGGAGGAAAGGCAGCTGGGCAAGAAGCAACACTTCCTAAAACCCAAACAATAGAGTAGTGGCTGGGGAACATTGTACGTCAGAGTCGATATTCCCTACATGGTAACCTTCTGGAAGGGTATACTGGAGAGGAATACTGGGATACTAGAGGGGATACTGGGCCACTAGGGCCTTGGATGCCTAGCAAAGAACTTGGATTTTCTCTCTAGCAAGAAAGGTCAGCTGTGGTTTCTGGGCCTGCAAATGACTGTATAAAGCCATGAGAGAAGCTTCGTGGTTATAGAAGATGCCATCTTTCCTAGAACTGAGTTGGGCATACGCTTCAAAACTACAAATTCAAGCTGAGATTCAGCAGCAAAGGACAAAAACACTCCTTAGAGCAGGCAGATTTGTTGCACCATCCTGTGAGCTCCTGGATGGAAAAGTCTCGGGGGAGGCACTATTTAGAGGTGTTGTTATCATGAAACAGCCATCATCTCCCCAAAGGGAAGAGTAGAAAAGCAGAGCCTCCAGGCAGAAAGTGGAAAGACAGTAACCACTTAACTCCTGTCATTTCTGACTTGGTGTGTTACATAAGGATGAGCTGTACCAGGTCCAAGGGGCTGAGCTGATTGAGTTCCCACAGCAGAGCCCTCATCAGTTCTGCTCCCACAGCCTGGGTGAATTTTATGAGCATGAGATCTCTGCTTGCTCTGGTGGAGACTCATGGCCTTCTGGGCACTTGGGCAGGGATTCACATCTATGCCTTTTCGAAATGCTGTGACTCTGGCCCCTCTTTCTCAATCTCCCTCTCTTCAGCAGATAAATAGAGGAGGAAACAAAGATAAAGGGGTTTGGGAGCTTTTCTGGGATTTTGCTGAACAGGGCCATGGTGATACTGGAGGAGTCAGCAAAGTTGGTAGAAGGCAACTGTGTTCCTCCTTTCCTCCCCTCCCCTCACCACCCAAATTACAGTAATGACAACATTACTCCTTCCTTCATGTATGTATTGAGTCAATACACAAAAAACATTAACAGTAGTTAGCTCTGCCTAGTGGGACTCTGGCAATATTTTCATTCTTTATTTTCACTATTTATTGAGACCTTACTATGTGCTCAGCACCAACCTAGGCACTATGGATTACTCAGTAAACAGCTCAGACACCATCCCTACCCTCATGGAGCTTTCAGTCTGGCAGGAGAGACAGATATTCAAGCAAGCAATCATATAAATTGATAGGCATCTGCAGAAATGATGAGTGCAGTGAAGGATGATGGCAAGGAACAAAAAGTAGAGGCCTCATCTGGCCGCTAAACGTGACTTCCCTGAGAAGTGTTGACAGAAAAAGGGCAGAAGGATGATTAAGAAATTAAATAGTCAAAGAGCATTGGGAAGAGGGTTAGGAAGAGGCAGAAGAGAGGCTCTAAGGCCTGGTAGAGACTAACAGGGCTATAGGAACAAAGAAGAAAGGCCAGGTCACAAGGGTAGTCAGGGAAGATGTGGGGAAGGGCAGGCCTTTTTCTCCTCCTGCAGCCACCAAGTGATCCGTGGACCTCAGAAAATATACATGGCCAGGGTCATGGACAAACCCTAGGGACAGGAGGATGGCGAAGTGCTTTCCTAACTCTTAACATGTATGCATTGTTACATGTAGGGGAGAAGCCACCCAGAGCACCCCCCCCTTGATAAGAATGCAAGTAGTCATCCTAAAAGCAATAGGCCAGGCATGGTGGCTCAACACCTGTAATCCCAGCACTTTGGAAGGCAGAAATGCATAGATTGATTGAGGCCAGGAATTTGAGACCAGCCTGGGCAACATAGCAAGACCCTATCTCTACAAAAATATATATATATAATTAATTTAAAAAAAAATTAAAAAACTAAAAGCAGGCTGGGCACAGTGGCTTACACCTGTAATCCCAGCACTTTGGGAGGCTGAGGTGGGTGGACTGCCTGAGGTCAGGAGTTCGAGACCAGTCTGGCCAACATGGTGAAACCTATCTCTACTAAAAATACAAAAAAAAATTAGCTGGGCGTAGTGGCATACAGCTGTAATCCCAGCTACTCAGGAGGCTGAGGCAGGGGAATTGCTTGAACCAGGGAGGTGGTGGTTGCAGTGAGCAGAGATTGCGTCTCTGTACTCCAGCCTGGGTGATGGAGTGAGACTCTGTCTCAAAAAAAAAAATGTGCCCAAGTACAGGAAGTTTCTTATTTTGGGTTCCCCTAAAAGCAGAGGCTGATATGTAATTTGGGAGCTGGTCCAGAAGTGGGAGTGAGCAACTGGGGAGCATGAGGGAGGAAAGGAGGAAAAGGCAACGTAAGAGCTCCGCATGGAGGCTGCTGCCATGGTCTCTGGGAATCGCACAGAACATGGTCATAATTGTTCACCTGAAGATGCTGCTCCTGGAACCTCCATCCAGTGTCTCTGTTCCCCAGTGGCTCGGAGGGTTTTGAATGCAGGTGTTTGGCATGGCAGTGGGGCAGTGCAGGAGAAAACTCAAAGGCAAAAATTTAAGGTGCTCAGTGTGGGCTTGGGGTGGTGTGCTGCCAGCTCAAGGTGAGTCTGAGCTTGAGAAGATGCTCTCCGTTGTGGTGGCCCGAAGTGCAGGTTCACTACCACATGCTGCCTCAACATCTGACAGTAGGAGGGCAAGCTCCTCTTCACTCTGCTCCTACAGATAAGGTCGCCTAGCCAAACAGTCCTTCTCATCACTGCGACCAGGCACAGTTCCTCCTTATTCTCATCCTGAGTACAGGATTCAGTTCCCTGCCAGACCACGGAATGATTCACATAAGGCAAGCGCATCCTCTCATGGAACTCAGAGGACACCTCATTCTCTTGATACCACAAAAACGGCCTCCCCCAGCCCCTGCTTGTTCACTCTGTTCCCCAATGCGGCCCCTGGGCCCTGCTTAGTGTAGTGTGCAGTGTTCTCTTCCACAGGCTGTGAGTTTGCATGATTGATAAACTGCTGGTGAGGGCATCTGTCTAGCGTTGGGTGTCGGGTGTCGAGGGCTTAGCTATCCCCATTGCCCTATGGTGGGAATCACTCCCTCACCAGTGGGGTGTAACAGAAGGAATCAAAATCGCCGTGACTCAGAATGTCCATCTCCACTGCAGCTGAAATCAAGATGTGCTAAGGGATATGAAGCCGGGAACTACAGGCATCTCCTGAAGCGGGGAAAGCGGGGAATGTTCCTTTTCTTGTGTGTCTCTTTATTCGGGTCAAGAATCTTTCCCAGAAGCCCCCAGCAGGTGCCCCTCATGTTCCATTGGACTGAACTGGGTCACCTGTCTACCTTGGAACCCATCGCTGGCAAATGACAAGGGCACTGGAGTGACTGACTGGAACTCCTCACGGTTCCCTGTGGTGGGGTAGGGGCCCCTCCGTGAGCACATTTCTCTTCGAGGCCTGAATGAACCTGGGTTCTGTTAGTACGAAATAAAGGATGAACAGCTGTTGTGTGTTTAACCGATAGGGTCTATTCTCCAGACAACAGAGAAACCCCTCAAGGCTTTAGAGGACAGAAATAGTGCCATGCCTGACGTGTTTGAACTCTGGTGACAGTAAGAAAAATAGAGAGGCAAGAAACTGGGCAGGCCCACCAGTAAGCTACCTGAGCTGAAGACAGTGACCAGAGCAAATAGCAAAGAATGCGGGATGTTGCCTGCAATTGTGGTCATCATTTAAATACTGCATTTCATTGGTTCTCAGACTTTAGTGCTCTCAGCAGTCAGAATCCCAGGGATTCTGATCCAGAAGGTCTGGGCTAAGGCCCAAGAGGTTGCGCTTTTAACTCGCATTCCCCAGGTGACTCTGAAGTAGGTACTTGGTCCATGCCTTGGGTATCACTCCCCCAGTGAGTCTGGAACTGTGACAAACACAGCGGCAGCCCCAGCAGGAGTTGAAGGTAGGCTTAACCCTTCCCGAAGTTTCCTTGCCCAGCTCTTACTTGGTGGAGAATCTGACACCACAGCAGCCCAGTTCCATGGCCTTGAGCAGTCACGCCAGGAACCTCCATTAGCTCATGTGCTGCGGTTTCAATGTCAAACTTCTTTTTTTTCTTTTGAGATGGAGTCTTGCTCTGTCATCCAGGCTGGAGTGCAATGGTGCCATCTCAGCTCACTGAAACCTCTGCCTCCTGGGTTGAAGCGATTCTTCTGCCTCAGCCTCCCAAGTAGCTGGGATCATAGGTGCCCACCACCACACCTGGCTAATTTTTGTATTTTTAGTAGAGACGGAATTTCACCATATTGGCCAAGCTGGTCTTGAACTCCTGACTTCTGGTGATCCACCCACCTCGGCCTCCCAAAGGGCTGGGATTATAGGCGTGAGCCACCTTTCCCAGCCTTCAGTGTCAAACTTCTTACTGACGTGGGATCATTCCTCGTCTTACCCTGGTGCCTCCTTGGGTATCTGGTGACCTGCATCCTGGGTTCATTGGATAGGTGTCCCTGCCTTTTGTGTGCTGGATTGGTTTTGTTGTACCTTCCTGTAATTGCTGACTTGGCTTGAGCCAAACATCATCCCACGTACGTGCTTCCTCATTCTTTTCTTCCATTTACTGAGAGCCTGCGGTGCCAGACATTGTTCTAGGCTCTGGGTTTCCAACATGGAAACGAACAGGCAAAGCCTCTACTCTTAGGACACATGACATGAGTCACACAGTAGCCAAATCGATAGATAGTGTAAAAGGTTGAATGGTGTCTCCTCAAAATATGTCAAGTTCTAATCCCTGGTACCTGAGAATGTGATCTTATTTGGAGATATGGTCTTTGCAGATGTAGTGAAGTTAAAAATCTCAAGATAAGAATGTCCTGGTTTTACGGTGGGCCCTAAATCCAATGACTGATGTCCTTATAAGAGAATAGAGAGGGAGGTTTGAGACAGAGATAGAGGGGAGAAGGTGGAGGCAGAGATCGGGGCGATACTGCCTCAAGTCAAGAAACACCTGGACCCACCCAAAGCCAGGAGAGGCCAGGAAGGATTCTCCTCTGGAACCCTCGGAGGGAGCCCAGCCCTGCCGACACCTTGATCTTGGACTTCCAGTCTGCAGACCTGTGAGACAAGACAGTTCTGTTGCCTCTGCTGCTCAGTTTGTAGGAATTTGTGAATTCCCAGGAAACTCACACACACAGTAAGTCAGTAGTAAGAGCTGGGAAGGAAAATGAGGGAGGTGAGAGGTCGGAGCGGGCTGGCGGGGAAGGAGATGCTCCCTGGCAGCACAATTCGGAGCACTCGGGCCCTCTTCCCACCTCTGACTCCCCTGACCCCTGCCTTGTGGCCTTGTGGCCTCTTCATATTTGCTCCACCCGTCTGTGTGCTCAGACCTTGAGTCATGCCCTTGCCTCCCACTCATCTGAAAATGGCAGCTCAGTGGGATCTGTTTACTCTCTGGGGATAGTAAGTGCCTTCCTTGTGGGTAGGAGCGGGAGTCAGAGGATGTGGGTGAGGGGCAACATGGACAGCAAATGCCCCTTCCTCACAGGTAGCTGCCCAATCTTGGGGATTAGGTGGACAGTGCCAAATCGTCCAGTTTCTTCAGAGAAGCTATAAATCTAGTAGGAGAAATGTCTGACTCTCTTTTTTGTTGTTGTTGTTCATTTACTTAAAAAAATTGAGGGAATTAACATAGGATGAAATTAATTTTTTTTTTTTTTGAGACAAAGCCTCACTCTGTTGCTCAGGCTGGAGTGCAGTGGTGCAATCTTGGCTCACTGCAACCTCTGCCCCAGGGGTTCTAGTGATTCTCCTGCCTCAGCCTCTCAAGTAGCTGGAATTACAGGTGCCCACCACCTTGCCTGGCTAATTTTTGTATTTTTGGTAGAGATGGGGTTTCACCATCTTGGCCAGGTTTGTCTTAAACTTGTGACCTTGTGATCTACCTGCCCTGGCCTCCCAAAGTGCTGAGATTACAGGCATGAGCCATTTCGCCTGGCCTAATTTTTTTTTTTTTTTTTTTTTTTGAGATGGAGTCTCACTCTGTCACCCAGGCTGGAGTGCAGTGGCTGATCTTAGTTCACTGCAACCTCTGCCTCCTGGGTTAAATGAATTCTCCTGCCTTGGCCTCCTGAGTAGCTGGGATTACAGGTGTCTGCCACCACACCCGGCTAATTTTTGTATATTTAGTAGAGACGGGGCTTCACTCAATATACAAGGCTGGTCTTGAACTCTTGACCTCAAGTGATCCACCCGCTTCAACTTCCCAAAGTGCTCAGATTTTAGGCTGAGCCACCACGCTCAGCCTAAAAGTAATCATTTTAAAGCGAACGCTTCACTGGCATCTGGTACACTGACAAGTTTGTGCAACTACCACGACGATCTAGTTCCAAACATTTTCTTCACTGCAAAAGGAAGCCCCATTCCCATTACATAGCCACTTCCTATTTTCTCTAACCCCCCGCCATGGTAACCGCCAACCTGCCTGTTTCTATGGATTTACCTATTCTGGATATTTCATATACATGGGATCATACAATTAAATGTTAACAGCTAACAACAACAACAACAAAAACAACAAAAGACACGAAAGAGAGATTACCTCTCTTCTGGCTGGAACGATCGAGGTGTGGCGCTGCCTAAAGACTGAAGGTTACAGTGACTCACTTAGATTCTTTCCAATGTTTAATTCAATGAATTAGGGGCTGTGCCCCTGGGCCTGGAAAAGTAGCCCCTTCCCTGTCTGTGAAAGGGCTGTGAGGGGTAAGAAACATTGCTTCCCTTCTCGATGGCCCCTCCAATGTGCTACTAGGCGAGGGAGAGGGCTCTGGAAAGGCACCTAAATGAAAGACAAGAGCAAGGGTGCTAGTGCCAGCGAGAGGCCCAGATTTGATGGCTGCAGAAGCCTGTGTGCTCAAGGATGCCCCTTTTCTGCCTGGAATTTGGCTCTGCAGAGCAACTTGTCTACAGGTCTGTTGTTTTTCCCCGGGGGAGGTGAGGTCACACTCTTCCTTTCAGTTTAAAGCAAGGACAGCATTAGACCTTAGAGCTGGAGGCTGGGCTCATTCTTTCAGAGATTTATTCCTTCTTTTCGAAATGGTTATTGAGCACCTACTGGGTACCTGGTGGGATAAAGACACAGGAACTGTCAACCTGCAAGCTTAGTACAGGGTGACAAATTTTTTAAAAAATCAGTGTTTCCAAGTGTTAGCAATAGGGAACAACAGGGTCAAGAGTAGGAAAAAAAGATTTTTACCAGGAAGATGGGGAGAGGGAGTCATAAAAAATTCCATTTCCTTCTACTCAGGCCACTGCACATGGTCCTAGAATAAGTTTTCTACACAAAAGCAGGGGTGGAGGTGGTTGGGGGAAGGGCTGGAAGGCAGGGCAGAGGGGTGAGGGAGATCCAGCCCATTTGCCTACTCACCAGGCCCCCAAACACTGGCTCTCAGGAGCTGTTGCCCCAGGAGGGTGCTTTTTCCTAATTCCTTCAACCCGGGGGGCCATCTTTTTCTAATTTACACAGAAGCAGTGTGAGCTGGGCTCAAGGTTTTGCGTCTTTCTGCTCCTCAGTATTTTGGGGTTCAATTTTGCAGTGCCTTTGCTTTTGTTTTTGAAATACAGGTATATATGGAAGTGGGATTTATTATTGTTGTACACAATCCTTCTCCAATCAGCTTTTTAAAAATGTGATTACCTCTCTTCTGGCTGGAATGATCGAGGTGTGGCGCTGCCTAAAGACTGAGCGAAGGATGCAGTGACTCACTTAGATTCTTTCCAATGTTTAATTCAATGAATTAGGTTTTCTTTAGAGCCTATGAGTCATTTTCCCTGCTCAGTGACTTGCATGACAGAGCGGTGAGATAACCGGGAACTCAGGGAGCCAACTGGTAGGTTTAGTGAAGGATTATAAAGGAATGTGGACCTTCAAAGACCTGGGGAAAACCCAGCTTCCTGGACAAGAATCATTCGGGAATACAGTCCCCAAACAAGGAAAAACATCTTCCAGCAGTCGTGTATTTTCACCTTCTCACATTTCACTTTGTTTAAGAAAAGAGTCTGACATCACCAGCGTGATTTGCCGTGTCAGAAATACTGCGGGTGCCTTTGCAAACAGCTGCAGCGTTTGTGCTCTGTTAATTGCGCAGTTTGGGTAACTGTTTTGTCCACTGAGGTTAGAGTGTTTTCCTCCCACTCCCCATCTAGCTATTCTGCATTCCTGGCCTACCCTGTGAGAGGGATCTATAGCAAATGCCATTTTCATCTTAGAATCAGCAGAAGGTGAACGTGAATAAGGTGCTCCCTGTGAGCAAAGCACCTAAGATATCTGGGTGCTCTGACATGCATGGAAGGATAGTGAAGGAAGCAGATGTTATCTTGTTTCCTTTTCAAATTTGGGTTGAACAGTGAAAAAGCTGTTATGTGACAAAGATGAAAATGGTAAAATGATCAAAAGAATGTCTTTCCTATCTGCTCGGGCTGCACAGAGAGGACACGTTTCCTTTTTATCAGTGTTTATAACTTGCAAAGGAAAAATGGTTTTAGGGGTGACATTTCGAATCAGTCCGTGGATAGGCTATTTGCTTGAAATGCAAAATCGCTATAATTGTTTTTGTGTGTGAATTGCCGTGCAAGAGGGGAGAGTTTGTTTTCTTAAGACTGGTTGTTAGCCTGGCCATTGGCTATGATTTGTATGGCACCACGAAGAGAAGGAAGCTACAAAATGAACTTGTGGCATATTCTGGTTACCTATTGCCATGTGTCAGATAACTCCAAAACTTACTGGCTTAAAACAGCAGTCATTTTTATTCTGCTTTGTCTTTTGTGGGTGAGGAGTTTGGGCAGGGCTCAGCTGCTCCATTGTTCTGTTCCATGTAGTGCTGGCTGAGGTGACTTGGTTGTATTCAACTGGCAGATGGGCTGGTCTGGAGGGTCCAGGACAGCCTCCCTTGTTAAGTCTAGCACCTCAGTGGGGATGGCTGCAAGGCGAGGCTAAGCTGGGATTGCTGGCTGTGTGCCAACACCTGGCTATCCAGCACCAAGCACAGGAGTCCCAGGGAGAGAGCCTTAAGACATCAAGGCGCAAATGTTAGGCTTCTATAATCTACCGTTACTAGAACCCCATCATCAGGCTTCCATAACCCACCATTAGCAGACACTCAAAGCAGGTGTTTGAAACCTTTTCCACTTCTTTCCCTCAAGCCTTCAGCCCTAGCACCTTCTGGCTGGGAGATGTCTTTATTCCCACCTTCCTGACAAAACAGGGGCCATTAGGCATAAACTAGGTGAAATAGAAAAAAACAAAAACAAAAAACACATGAGTTTTTGAGCCAAACTCATATTCAAAAGTCATCATTTACTGTCCTTGAGACCTTGAGCAAATTACCCAACCTCTCTGGGCCTTAGTTGCTGTTATGGTCTGGCTGTGTCCCCACCCGCATCTCATCTTGAACTCCCATATGTTGTGGGAGGGGCCTGGTAGGAGGTCACCGAATCATGGGGGCAGGTCTTTCCCGTGCTGTTCTCTTGATAGTGAATAAGTTTCACGAGATCTGATGGTTTTAAAAACGGGAGTCTCCCTGCCCGAGTTCTTTTCTCTTGTCTGCTGCCACGTGAGATGTACCTTTCACCTTCCACCATGATTGTGAGGCCTCCGCAGCCACATTGAATTGTAAATCCAAACCTCTTTCTTTTGTAAATTGCCCAGTCTCAGGTATGTCTGTATCGGCAGTGTGAAAACAGGCTAATACAGTTGCATTATCTGCACAAAGGAGGTAGAAATACCCAAATCATTATGATTGAATGAGGTATGTATGACAGACACATTTTACGAACATTAGGAAGTGTAATTTCAAATGTAGTTGACTTTGAGTACCATTTCTGCCCAACCTGTCTTAATATGGGCTCTTTACCTGCCATTGCCATTTATTACGACAAATCACTAAAACACTCTCTGAGAATTGTAATTACTTTCAGAGCTGAAGAGATGATTAAATAAAATGGCGCCTGTGAAAGCCTGTGTTGTTGTCAGGTGCATTACAATGATGAGTCACAAATCAACAGCATCAGAATTACAATCGGCTCGTAATTGCTTTGTATTCTACCTGGTCAAGTGATCACCCGTTTCTCTGTCTGTTGCTTATTTTCACTATGCTCTCAATGTTGGAGATGTTACGGATCGAGGAATAGAGAAAATAAACTTGTTTAAGGGTGAGAACAGACAACAGACATCAGCAATAATTGATGTAGTCTAAGCAATGTGCATAATTCACTATTATAATGAAATAAAACTCAACCAAGTTGATCTGATACATTTAATGATATACATAATCCTTACTTCTACTGCATGGTAATTAGGCATAAAAAGTAAGATTTAATGTAAATAACTGTAATTAGTATCACTTGGGTGCCACCAAAACAAATTTGTAATCCATTCTCTATTTCGTTATTTTTTCTAGGATCTATAATTAGTAATAATGTTAATGGTTTTCCCTGATAACACCTACTGTTTAGTTTTTTCCATTCATTCATTTACTTTTCATTAATTCATTCATTCCTTCATTCATTCATCCAATGTGTATTGGGTGCCCGGAATGTATGCCAGGAATGATGCTACTGTAGATAGAGCTGGTCCTGGGTAGAGAGAAAATAAAAGGGCTTATTTCAGTATGATGTGAACTCTCCAGTGATAGGGCACTTTGGGCCCTATAACGGCACATAATCTAATTTTGAGGTTCCAATGAAAACTCACTAGGGGAGGAGATGAGCCCTAAAATACGAGTAGAATTTAACCAGAACAAGAGGTTGGATGAGGGGAGGAATAGCAAAAGAGAGCCCGTCACTGGGCATAGAGATCAAGTGGGGTGTGGCTGGGGAGGATCGGGAGGGATGAGCTGAGGCCAGCTGAGGAAGGGCCCACTGGCCACATTAAATGGCATGAATCTAATAATGAAGATATTTAAGGGAGCTAGGCTTGGTGACTTACTGCATGTGGGGGCCTAAGGGAGCAGGGGAGCTAAGGAGGCCATCTACATTTTTGGGTTGTGAAACTTGGTAGAGAGGCATCTTCTCTGAGACAGGAGGAAGAGCTGTGTGTTGAGGAGAAGATATCTGTTGTGAGCACATTGAGTTTGAGTGGTGAATGAGACATCCAAGAGTATGCGCCCTACAGGTGGTTGGCATATGGATCTGAATCTGTGCTGTCCAACGTGGTAGCTACCAGTTACACGTTGCTATTTAAATGTACATCAATTAAAATGAAATAAAATGTCAAATGCAGTTCTTCAGCTACACTAGTCACATTTCAAGTGCTCAATAGCCACATGTGGCGACCATATCGGACATTTCTATCATAGCTGTATTAGGGCTGTTGTAACAGTTTATCACAAACTGGGTGGCTTAAAACTATAGAAGTTCATTCTCTCAGAGTTCCTGCACATAGAAGATTTTAGATTCCTGAAATCATGGTGTCAGCAGGGCCATGCTCCCTCCAGGGACTCTGAGGGAGAATCTGTGCCATGACTTTCTCATAGCTACTGGTTGGTGTTCCGTAGCTGTGCATGCATCACTCCAATCTCTGCTTCCATTTTCATCTATCCTGTGTGTCTGTATGTCTCCAAATCTCTTTTTATAAGGAATACCAGTCCTGGGATCTGGGGGACACCCTAATTCATTATGACTTCATCTCAACTTGATTACATCTGCAAAAACCATATTTCCAAATATGGTGACATTCACGGGTACGAGGGGTCAGTGCTTAAATATGTCTTTTTGGAGAATACTGTTCAACCTATAACAATCACAAAAATTTGACTGGACACACTTCTCTAGAGCCCAGAGGAGAGGAGAGGGTAATTAAAGATACAGGAATAGATGAGACCGCCCGAGAGTAGATGGAGACACTAACATTTGTGGGATGGGCAGAGAAAGAGAAACTCACACAAGAACTGAGAAGGAAAGGCCAGGAGGTAGGAGGAAACCAGGAGGAATATGGAGGCCTGGAGGTTGAAGAAACCATTTCAGGATTACGAGTGCGGTCAAGGAAATTATAACTGCAAGAGGTGGAGTAGAAAAGGGTTGAAAAGAACCCATGGGATTCAGCAGCCACGAGGCTGTAGGCAAAGACCTTTTCAGTAGAGTAAAAGGGCAGAAGTCAGATCGGGTTAGGAATTAATGACAGTTATGGAAGAAGAGACAGCAGTGGTGGCAATGCAAAAGAAAAGCAAATTCAAGGGATGCAGGCCAACTGCAGGCCTTGGTCCCAAGATGTACCATTGAGAGAAGAGCTGAGAAGACTTGGGAGAGGTTTCTGGCTTGGGGGCCTAAAAATGTGCTGATGTGCTTGAGTGCAAATAGACAAATGGGCTCTTATGGCGTAAATTAACCCTGTATGGTGGGGTGTGGCCATCTCCCTTTGGTGGGGGTATGAGGAGGGTATAATATAGCTGGCATAAGCTGTAAGCAGACACACGAAGTAGGGGAGGATCAAGTGGAGAGGATGACATGAACTTCAGTTTTGCACTTGTTGGGTTTTAGGTGTCTGGGGAATATTGATTGGCACTGTCCATCAGGAAGCTGAATATGCTAGTCTGACGCTCAGGGTAGAAGTAAGACATGGACAGATAGACTGGGAGTCCTTTGTATTCAGTGGCAGTTCCAGTTTATCTATAAAGGAGGGGTTTGAAGGCAGCAATCTGGCTGGAAGCAGGGCAAAGGGGCTGCATTTACATAGCTCCTTACATGAGATGAAGAAAATGTCAATCGCCTGCATTGGTGAATGGAGGGGGCACTGAAGTGGACAGTCCCCAGCCCCTTGGCCACCATCACTGCTGCCTAGAGGTGCCGCTGAAGCTGCAAAGGTGGAGGGCCTCCCTCATAGGGAGAGTGGCTCTGTCGTTTGTTGTACAACATGCGACACTCTGGGGAGTGAAAGGGGGACAACAGGTGTAGACTAGGATTCTCCTGAGGACTCTGGCCTATAAAGCCACCAGACCCAGGGAGTGATGGTGGAGGGTGGGGGGTGGTGAGCAGGCACTGAGCAGCAGCTATATTCTTGGGTTGAGGGAAATAGTGAGGCTGACGAAGGAGACAATATGCTTAGGGTGGTGAAGAACAAAAGGAGAGTAATATCCCTGGGGCCAAGGTTACAAGGAGTTGAAAGGAGGTGGTAATGAACGTGGCCAAGTCTGTGGTGGTCCGGTAGGAAAAGGACCAAGACAAGTCCCATGGGTTTATTCTTTAGGAGTCATATAAGGAATGTGTCCCTCATAGAGTTATGAGAGTGGTGCCTGGATTACAGGGGGAAGGAGAGAGCACGGGGCAGGAGCAAGAGGCTGAACGACAGCCCGATCTGTAGGAGTTTGGTGGAAGAGCAGGCGAGGAAGAAGGTGTTGATTTCGGGCAGGTGTGCGGCAGAACGCTGTCCTGGGCAAGTGTCAATAGGTGCTCCTGGATAACGGATTTGGCAGCAACGATATGGCATTCCCCTTTCACATTCTCAGCTCATAGTAACCATTATTCATCTTAACGCACATTAGAAATGACTACACATTAATTAATATACATCATATTGCTGGGCGTGGTGGCTCATGCCTGTAATCCCAGCACTTTGGAAGGCGAAGGCAAGTGGATCACGAGGTCAGGAGTTCAAGACTAGCCTGGTCAAGACGGTGAAATCCCGTCTTTACTAAAAATACAAAAAAAGTAGCCAGATGTGGTGGTGGGTGCCTGTAATCCCAGCTACTCAAAAGGCTGAGGCAGACAATTGCTTGAACCCAGGAGGCGGAGGTTGCAGTGAGCTGAGATCACACCCCTGCACTCCAGCCTGGGCAACAGAGAAAGACTCCATCTAAAAGAAAAACATATATATATATATGTATATATATGTGTATATATATGTATATATATATATTTTTTGTATTGTACATTATATGTATAATATAATGCACATTAACATACATAGTACAATAATACTTGTGAACACTTACATAGGGCTTATATTGTGCCAGGCAATGCCTTAAATTCTTTACACAGAAAAACTAATGAAATCCTTACAATTACCCTGTGAGGTAGGTGCTCTTATTACTCCCATCTTATTGATGATGAAACTAGGAGGTGATAATCACTTGCCCAGGGCTGCCAAGCTGGTGATGGTGGTGCCAGGACTCGAGCCTCCATCTTTGCATGAACCTAGTTATCCTATAAAGGTAACTAGGATCCTATAAGGGATGGAGTGCTGATTCTTGGTGATGTTCAGGACTTTTAACTAAGAGAGGCCAGAGGAGAAAGTGAGCCAAATCAGAGCAGAAGGAAGGGGTTGGGGGCTGAAGGAAGGGCTGCTGCAGGAGTGGCAGCCAGTGTCTTCTTCTCACTGAAGGTGACATCTACCATGAGGAGAGAGCAGGATGGGGGTGGAGGTGGGGAGCTGAGGCAAGTGGGAAGGTTTGTAACAGCTACAGAGAGGAATGGAAAGGAAATCATGGAGTGATTAGGAAAATGATTGTCGAGAAGCATTCAGAACCCAGCTGTGCGATGGAAAGCATGAATTTGTGGTGGAATCACTCAGCTCAGTTAAAATTTCTTGCCGTCAGCATTTAGGCAGTTATGAAGCAGAATATGTTGTCTTGACCTCAACTTTTTGCTCTATCTATGCTTTGGGGGGCACAGGTAATATTGCCCCGTTAGTTCCTTTCCCTTCCTTCTGACTAATAAGACTGTGTTCACCTCTCTGCTCCCACGCCAAAGACTTGAGTGAGACAAAAAGAAATCTGAGCTGTCAGGAAGTGAATTTCCTATTTAGGACCTCATCTCCTGGGAAGTCCAGGTCAAACCTGGTGACTTTGAAGAACCAGGGGTCCAGAGTGCCATCAGGGAGAAAAAGAGGGTCGTTGGGGGAAGGAGAAAAAAGAGTCTCACACAGCACCCTAATTGTCCTCTCTATGCCAGGAACCAGAGGGCACCCCATACAATCACCATTCAGGGTCAATTGCTATGCCAGTGTTCTTTCCAGGGACATCTAAGGGAGACCCCAGTCACTGATTTGGAGGCAAGTTGAGCTAAACCATTCTTCCTGCCCCAAATAGAGAAATATCACAGGCTCTAGCATGAGGGTAGAATATAGGACCTATACAGACAGAAGGGCCCTCTGTGGCCAGCTGAGGTTCCAGTAGAAGGGTAAAGGAGGAGATAGTGCCTATAGAGAAATGGAAGCCATTTTAGGGACAATAAGAAACTAATGGTAGAGGCCGGGCATGGTGGCTCACGCCTGTAATTCTAGCACTTTTGGAGGCTGAGGGAGGCGGGTCACCTGAGGTCAGGAGTTCGAAACCAGACTGGTCAACATGGCAAAATCCCATCTCTACTAAAAATACAAAAAATTAGCCAGGCATGATGGTGGGCACCTGTAATCCCAACTCCTCGGGAGGTTAGGCAGGAGAATTGCTTGAACCCGGGAGGCGGAGGTTGCAGTGAGCCGAGATTGCACTACTGCACTCCAGCCTAGGCAACCGGGCAAGACTCTGTCTCAAAAAAAAAAAAAAAAAAAAAAAAAAAAAGAAACTAATGGTAGATCCTTTTGGGGTCCATATTGTTTTAGGGATGCTACTGATCAAGTTGCAGAGGATAAGTAAGGTTTACACAGACAAAGAGACATTACTGCTCATAATAGGGGCTCTGCAACAAGAAAGGGACATCTGAGGACTGATCCGACCGGGACCAGAGCCCTGGGGGGTGCGCAGCGCACCAGGTAGAACCAGGACGAATTAGGGCAAGGGAAAATCTGGCTGGACCAGAACAGAAACATGATCTTACCCCGACAGGGTTCCTCATGGGGAAGGCAGAAATTACTAACTCTAAGTCTACTTCCTCCTCCTCTGTATCATTATCGTTTGGGGGGTGTAATTATGTTTAAGTCAACTATATTGTAAACTACATTTAGTTTTCATCCCATGGTGTGAATTCAGTCATTCTGACCAAATCCATAAGTCCTGTTATGGATAGTTTTCTGAATGGGGTGGCTTCCTCCTATCTATCAAATTCAAAGGTTTAATTCCCACAGTGGGAGAAACTAGGAAACTTGTTGCTTCTAGGAAAGGCGCTTTTATTAAGCTTCTTTCTGTTGGGGAGTGTTATTTCCCAATTAGTTTACATTAAAGAACGTGTTTAATTTAAGTCTCTCTCTCTTACAACTTTACCTATACTTGTATTTCGAATATGACACAGTATACCCATTTAAAGTGCACTGTCCAAGAATTTTTGAGTATATTCATGCAGTCATGCAGCCATATCACCGGAATCTAATTTCACAATTTTTTTTTTTTTTTTTTTTTTGGAGACAGGGTTTCACTCCCATCGCCCAGGCTGGAGTGCAATGGCACAATCTCGGCTCACTGCAACCTCTGCCTCCTGGGCGCAAGCGATTCTCCTGCCTCAGCTTCCCAAGTAGTTGAGACTACTGTGTTCCCCCAAGTGTGGCTAATTTTTATATTTTTTGTAGAGATGGGGTTTTGCCATGCTGCCCAGTCTGGTCTCAAATGATCCTCCTGCCTTGGCCTCCCAAAGTGCTGGGATTACAGACATGAGCCACCATGCCTGGCCAAATATTACACTATTTGAAATACCCCAGAAAGGAATCTCTTCTTGTTAGGAGTCCCTCTCTATCTGCCCCACTCCTTTAGCCCTAGGCAACCATTAATCTACTTTCTATTTCTGTGGATTTGTCTACCCTGGACAATTCATATAAACTGAATCATACAATATGTGGTCTTTTGCGACTGGCTTCTTTCACTCAGCATTGTATTTTTAAGGTTCATCCATCTTGTAGTATATATCAGTACTTCATTCCTTTTGGTTGCCAAATAATATTCCATTGTGTGAATAAATCATATTTTGTTTGTCTATTCATCATTTAGGTTGATAACATGATATTTCCATACAGTGGAATATTATTCAGCAATTTAGATTATATTTCCACATTTTGCCTTATGAATAATGCTGCTATAAACATTGCATCCAGGTTTTTGTTTGAATATATTATTTTAATTTCTTTTGGGTCTATACTTAAGAATAGAATATCTGGGTCACATGATAACTCTATGTTTAGCATTTTGAGGAACTACTAGACTGCTTGCCAAAGTTGCTGCACAAATTTTACATTTCCACCAGCAATGAATGAGAGTTCTAATTTCTCTACATCCTTACCCCCACTTCTTGTCTGTCTTTTATTTCAGCCATCCTAGTGGGTGTAAAGTGTTGTCTCCTCATGGTTCTGATTTGCATTTCACTAATGACTAATGATGTTGAGCATCTTTTCATGCATCCTCTCCTCTCTCTTCACCTTCCCTCCTCCTATACAGTTTTCTGGAGAGACTTTGATGTACATAGCATGGGGACAAAATCATGTCCTCCATGATTTTCCAATCTTGTTAATGAGACAAGAGGCTGGCCAAATGAGAGTCCTCGGCAAGAAGAGGGTTAGAAATTCAGAAACAGTGGTGAGTACAGGTACCAAAGGTTATGGAAGGATATTGGATATGCAGGCCCAGAGAAATGGGGAGGACCTGAAAAGACAGAGAACAAAATAATTCTCCTTAATTTGCTTGAAAAGCAGTCCTTTCTTTTTTCCTTTCCTTTCCTTTCTCTTTCTTTTTCTTGCTCACTCTCTCTTTCCTTCCTTCCTTCCTTCCTTCCTTCCTTCCTTCCTTCCTTCCTTCCTTTTTCTTTCTTCCTTTCAAAGCAGTACTTTAGATGCCACTGGGAACCAAAATCCACATGCCTGAGTCACAGGAACAGAACTCAAAGTGGGATGTTACTCCAGTAAATGAACTTAAAATGGGAGAGCAACTGATGATCTTACAAAATACAAAGCTTGATTCCCTTCTTCATGTTTATTCATTCATTCCTTAAATATTTAATGCCATGTGATTTCAGGTCACTTTGGGAAGAAGTTGAGTTAGAGAACATCAAAATAGTAGATTCAGTTATATGTACTATGTGCCCCAACCTAGCTAAACTGATGCAACCCCCCACCTATAAACACACATGCCAAAACAGCTTGACCTGTAGTTACACTGACATGTTCATTATTGTTATCATATGTAAATGTTCCTCCCTTGCCACTTTCTTTGATCCTTGTCCCTTGCACCTATGTACTTCTATTATTTCAGAGTTGCACTGTATTATATATATATAATAATAATAATTATTATTATTTTTTGTTGGAGTTTCACTCTTGTTGCCCAGGCTGCAGTGCAATGGCATGGTCTCGGCTCACTGCAACCTCCACCTCCTGGGTTCAATAGATTCTCCTGCCTCAGCCTCCCAAAGTGCTGGGATTACAAGCATGAGCCACTGTGCCTGGCCACACCGTATTATATTTATTGCTTAACTGCTGGGTCTTTGAAAAGTCTTACTTGCCTTGTATCCCATTGCCTACTGAAATGTATCAAAGTTGAAAATGGTGAACTATATCAAAGAGGAGCCAGGGGCACAAGATGTCATTCTGTTCAGAGGTTAAGGCAGAATAAATGTCTTCCTTTGAAAGGCATCTCTCAGGAACCAGAAAACAGAAGAGCAGAGCGGATGTTGACAGAAAAATTTCGACTCATGTTCAGCAGCTCACAAACACATACACACAAACCCACCTGCAGTTCCAAGTTTCCTCACTTAGACATTTAGGGGCCTGGCTGCTGAAATGCCTGAGAGAGCCAGGGAGGATCCTTACCTCACCAGGGCAGCAACTGCAGGAAGCAAGACAAGCACACAGTGGAGCAGAGAAAATCCCCAGGCTCTAGAACAAGAGAGCCGAGCTTGAGCAGCACTGAGACTAACAGCTTGGTCTGGGACTCTTGTGGTTCTCTGATATGGGTTGGCTGTGTCCCCACCCAAATCTCATCTTGAATTCCCATGCGTTTTGGGAGGTACCTGGCAGGAGGTAATTGAATCATGGGGGCAGGTCTTTCCTGCACTGTTCTCGTGATAGTGAATAAGTATCATGAGATCTGATGGTTTTGAAAATGTGAGTTTCCCTGCACAATTTCCCTTTCTCTTTTCCTGCTGCCATCCATATAAGATGAGTCTTGCTCCTCCTTGCCTTCCACCATGATTGTGAGGCCTCTCCAGCCACGTGGAACTGTAAGTCCATTAAACCTCTTTCTTTTGTAGATTGCCCAGTCTCGGGTATGTCTTTATCAGCAGCATGAAAATGGACTAATACATTCTCCTTCTAGTGACTTCAAGATCTGGAAAAGAACAAGACCTGCAGGGGAGCTCCCCAGGCAGGGAGTGTATCAGGCTAAATGTAAAAAGGAGGTGGGATGTCCAGAAAGGAGAGATGGTAACTGGGCAACCCAACAACTACCAGGGCTGGCTATGGCTTTCCTAGTTGGCGAATGATCATAATACCTGACTTGAATGGGGAAGGGGCTTGGAAAGTACCCCTAGAATGAGTGGGGAGATGCTGATGAACTTCTCATACTCTATGCTCTTAAACTCTGCCAAAAGGTGGAAAGAACGTGGAGAAGATGAGTCTCTCACAAAGCTGATTGATATATTGTTGAATTGTAATGTCACCTGCCATTAACTTCTTGCTGCAGAAAGATCAAAGTGACAACACTGCGGTTGCTAACCCAAGTGGCATTTGTTGTTTGTAATTGGGCTTAGTGTTCATATATGATCTTCCATCTATCATGCTTCTTGCACTTGATCAACTATCTGTGCTTCCCAGAGTTTTAAATCACATCTTGTTAAAATATGCACACCCAGAGTAGCTTGAACATTAACCCTCTTCACTGTATCCCCTATTGTGGTACAGCTCTAAGCAAACAAATAATGCTGTAGTACACTGAGAACACAGTACCTTCTTATATATCTTAGTATCTTCTGCCTGTGGAGTCTGGAAAATAGATATTGCCACATTTTCAGGGACACGTGTCATTTGACATTAACAATGATATTAATAAAATTGTTATTGGTGGCTAGGCATGGTGGCTTATGACTGTAACCCCAGCACTTTGGGAGGCCAAGGTGGGCAGTTGCTTGAGGTCAGGAGTACAGGACCAGCCTGGCCAACATAGTGAAACTCCATCTCTATTAAAAATACAAAAATTAGTGGGGCATGGTGGCAGGTGCCTGTAAGCCCAGCTACTCAGGAGGTTGAGGCAGGAGAATTGCATGAACCTGAGAGGCAGAGGTTGCACTGAGCCGAGATCATGCCATTGCACTCCAGCCTGGGTGACAGAGTGAGACTCTGTCTCAAAAAAAAAATGTTATTGGTGGACACAGAATCAAGCTTCTTAGAACCAAAAACTCTTTAAAAATCCATTTAATGAAAACTAGTTTTGAAAAGAGTAATATCATCACTGTGTTTTCATAATGAATATACAAGTGCAGGATCCATTGTTTAACCTGAGCCAAGTCAATGAATTTTCCAGGAGTTTGACTCTCGTTACTAATTATTCATGTTGTAAAATGTTCACATCCACCCTTGCAATGATTTAGAGGAAAATAAATGAAACTTTTGGAAAACTGAAGACTAAAAAGGGCATGGCATGCTTGATCGCTGGCAATGAATTTTCTCAAACATTGGTGCCACTCAATCAATGAAAGCTTTGGGAATATTTAAAGGGGGCTATCTTTACACATAATATCAAAGAATAAAAATTAAATAAATAAGAATAAATAAAACAGAAAGGAAAACATTTCTATAGTCGCTCTTCTTCAAATACTACCAAGAAAAGACGCAGTTAGGGTGAAACTGGGGTGGAGTGGAATGTGTTATGTAGAGTTTGCCAGCCCCATTCCTCCTCTTAGCTGCTTAACCTGAGAATGCAATCTGCATGATTCAGCCTCCTGGAAGAACAGACAAGGTCTTGCTTGCTTGAATTTAACCTTCTCAAAACTGTCCCGAAGGCACACTAGGGCTTACCTGGCCTGGTCAACTATGGAGGGCATCGCACTTTCACTCCTGTCAAACTCCTAGGGAGAGGGGAGGGCAATTCAGATAAGGAAAACCAAGAGGGATTTTCAAATATTTACACACACATACGCTGCACGCACACAGACACACACATACACCCACACACACACACACACACACTCCTGCATTTCTCGCTCATTCTGACGAATGAAAAAAGTTCAGATTTTTCTTTTAAAGTACAGTGTTCATTAATTTTAAATATACACAGAAATTAGGCCCAGGATAGCAAAGCATTGCCTAGCGGGAGTCCTCAGGGAATCAGATTTGATGAATGCATAAGAATGCTTTTCAATTAGCTTATCAATGATTTATGATTACACAGTTCTCTGGAGTGCCTGCAAATATTTAAAAAATGTAATTACTTATAGGAAGATTCAACAGGCTAAATTTTTTCCTTCAAATAAATTTTGAATACACCATCCATTTACTTAGCAAACTCCTTTACAAATAGCAAAAAGACACGCTTGAAACCAGTTCTTGTTTGTGTTATCAAAAACGTCCAGTTTTGAGGAGTCCAAATTATGAGACTTCGGGCATCTGGAGTCTTGAGGCAGTCTCTTCCCAAGTTTACCTAAAAACAGGGGATTTGTGGGGTCACCCCAGCAGGAAAGTGTTTCCCAAAGATCTTGTTACACCATTCTTGCCCTGGTGAGAAAAACTTGAGAGAATGAACAATGGTTAATAATAGTAATGGCAAATGACATAAGTTGAGATTCATTTAAATTTTAAAAATCACATTAAATAAATATTAATTTTATTTAAGCCTGCATATATCTTAAATCTCTTTCTTAAAATCTAACTTTGTAATTCAGTTACTTTAAAAAAATGTTTCTGGCTGGGCGCAGTGGCTCATGCCTATAATCCTGGCACTTTGGGAGGTTGAGGAGGGTAGATCACCTGAGGTCAGGCGTTCGAGACCAGCTGAACAACGTGATGAAACCTTGTCTTTACTAAAAATACAAAAATTTTTGTGGTGGATGCCTGTAATCTCAACTACTTAAGAGGCTGAGGCAGGAGAATCACTTGAACCCAGGAGGCAGAGGTTGCAGTGATCCGAGATCGTGCCACTGCACTCTAGCCTGGGTGACAGAGTAAGATTCCATCTCAAAAAAAAAAAAAAAATTCCATTCAGACTGACCTTGATCTAAGAGTAGCACGGATTAAAAAAAATGTGGTGATGGCAGTTTAATTGTTTGATGGATCCAATAAGGAATTGGTTTGACAGAAATCTGAAGCTCTAGTATGTTTGGACATTAAAGAGAACAGACATATTTCTTGAACTAAAAATGTCTTTACTTGTTCAAGGAATCTAGTGGACTTTACAAATGTTCTTTGTTGAGAGTAAAAGGCTTTAAGGAGCATAGATTCTAAATAGAAAGCATCCCTATTTTAGCAACTCTGGAAAAAGAGGTTTCACAATTTGCTTAGGAGAAAATCAAATGAGAGCAAAAACGTCCTAAAGAGTCTAAACAATTGTAAAGTGAGAAGTAGGTCTTACTCAGTGTTAGGGCGCACTCAAAGATCCCTTGGGTCAGCAGTTCCTTGAGTCCCTGGCATATTCGGTAGCCTCTTCTGTGCACCCAGAAGACTTGGTACATATCTCCTCTAAATGCACATAGTATTCTACTGTTTCTTTGGCTTTTATAGATCTCACTCTTCCTCTGGCCAGGGAGATCCATAAGGGCAAGGAGAATGTCTCATTCATCTTTTTTCCCCCTAGTATAGTGTCTGGCATTGTTTGATTGAATGAATGAAGAAATTAATGAAAAATTATAGTATGAGGTGAAAGATTGGGAAGAAAGTTTCTGCATTCTTGAATTTGTCCCTTTCAGCTTGTCAGGGACACTTGCTAGGAAATGAAATAGATACCTCCAGATTTATCTGTTGAAGCCATAATCCCCAATGTGACTGTGTTTGGAGATGGGGCTTCTAGGAAGTAACTCATGTTAAGTGAGGTCATAAGCATGGGGTCCTAATCTGATAGGACTGGTGTCATTAGAAGAAGAAGAAGGAGAAGGAAGAAGGAAGAAGGAATAAGCAAGAAGGAAGAAGAAGGAAGAAGCAAGAAGGAAGAAGAAGAAAGAAGGAGAAGGAGAAGGAGAACAAAGAAGGAAGAAGAAGAAGAAAGAAGAAGAAGAAGAGGAAGAAAGAGACAGAGAAAGAGATCCCTGAGGAAAGGCCAAGTGAAGACACAGTGAGGGGGTGGCTGTCTGCAAGGCAGGAAGTGAGCCCTCAACAGAAACTTACCAGGCTGGCATCCTGATCTTGGACTTCCAGCCTACAAAGCTATGAGAAAATAAATGTCTGTTGTTGAAGCCACCCAGTCTATGGTATTTTGTTATAACAGCTTGAGCAGACCAAGACAGCACCTTATTCCATGCCCTTCCCTCTGTGATCGCTTCCTCCCTCTCACAGGGATGGGTCCTGCTGGCTTCCCTGGTCAGGGCTGATTGGACCAAGGTGAACAGTAGCCCCAAGATTCCCTCCAAGAATTGGGGTTAAGACACACTTGCTGGTCAGTTTCTTGTGGGTGTTTGTACTAAGGATTTTAAAACTTGGGTGTCAGCGGGTAGCAACCTTCCGCTGTGTGCATGGGGAAGCCAAAGTCTGCAGGGAGAGTTATGCAGAGAGAAGCAGGGATCAGGAGCGGGTCATGATGGGTCCACTGACAGGTGCTGGCTGGATACTTCTGGCTGGCCTTTACACTATTCCTCCTTCCCTTCCTTGTGATTCTTCCTGCATCTTCCCTGTACCTCATTGTCTTTCCTTCAGACAGTTTGAATGGGTTTCTGTAACTTTTCATCAAAGCAGCTTGACAAAGATAAGGTATTTTGAAATTCACTTTCCCTTTCTGGCTTGCATTCTCCGAAAGGAGACTATAGATTAGGAAGCACGTTGAGGCACGTGACAAACTGTCCTCTTCACTGGCAAGAAACATTTTTTAAGTGCCCAATTTTAGGAATTCTCTGGCATGTTTTCTTTCTGATATTCCTCCCCCAGTGTAATCCTGTGGTAGAGTGTAATTCTATGGTTATTTTTGTCAATTGGTGGTAGATGGTATACATAATGTTTTCCAAATTCAAAATGGCAACTGAGAAAGAAAACTGTCCCAAACAAGTTCTGTTATAGAAATTTTTTGCAGACACAATTTATAACTCCTTTTGGGAAAAAATTAGCATTTCTGAGCAGTAGTCTGACACACTTGAAGAAGGTTAAGTAATCCATTTGGAAATTATCTACCTACCCACTCAACTGACCATCTGCCTTTTGAGTAGCCTGATGTCACCAGACATAGCTGATACCACACCATATCGAAGTATAATTAAAAAATTTAAAACCATGATTCTCATATAAATATCAAAAAGCATATGTCAACATTTTTTCAACTTGTTAATGAGAAATCCATCTGGCTTAAGAATTACAGGATATTCTGAAGTATTTATTATCAGTGAAGAATGCAAAGTTAGCTATCAAAGTGGTTAATGTGCCCCCATGACAATAAAACAGTAACTGTTGTGATTATCATATATATATGATAATATGTATATCATATCTATATATGTATTTTTTTGAGACAAGATCTCACCTTGCATGTTGCCTAGGTGGGCCTTGAACTCTTGGGGTAGGATGATCTTCCCATCTCAGCCTCCCCAAGTCACTGGGACTATAGGCAGACACCACCACATCCTTGATTACCTTTGCTGCCAGACAGACATCATTTTCATGTTTACTGAACAGAAATCTACAAGTTACCCTACAACTTCACAGAGTCTGTGACCTAATCAGTGATAAAGACTCATTCAAAGGTACATTTCCCTAAAGAATTAGATCATCTTTGGATGGGATAGCTAATAATGTGTCACTCTAAGACACAAAAGTCACACAAACTTCCTTCTTTCTTATTTCCGAGTTTGGATAATTTTTCTTGGGTTGCTTCTTTTTTTTCTCTTTTTTTCCCCTAAGATGTCTAACAAAAGGGACATCTTTGGATTGGTTGCTGCTTCTCTGTGGCGGATTCAGAATAAAACTTTGACACATGCTTTTTTCAATTGGCTGAGAAATTGCTTTAACACTTCAATACTAAAAATTATTAGTAAGGTCATCCAAGTGCAGAAAGCAGTCATTTCTTGGACAGATTATTTTTCACCATTAATTTTTTCCAACCATTTAAGAATGAATTGGCTATGTTCTGATATAGGTGGAAAATATTGTTTTGATAAAACAGCAAATCCACTTTATGAAGCTTTATTATTTTTATTTTTATTTACTTATTTTTTTAGACAGGTTGTTGCTCTGTTGCCCAGACTAGAAGACAAGGATGTGATCACAGCTCACTGCAGCCTCAACCTCTGGGCTCAAGTGATCCTCCCACCTCAGCCTCCCAGGTAGCTAAGACCACAGGCATGAAACACTACA
The DNA here is from genome assembly GCA_963573385.1 of Cacajao melanocephalus. NCBI lineage: Eukaryota > Metazoa > Chordata > Mammalia > Primates > Pitheciidae > Cacajao > Cacajao melanocephalus. The sequence continues at coordinate 65,550 of CAUYLG010016889.1, forward strand.
CCTGAATAATTAATTTTTTTTGTGTGTGTGTGCAGACGAGGTCTTACTATGTTGGCCAGGCTGGTCTGGAACTCCTGGGCTCAAGCAATCCTTCCATTTTGGCTTCACAAAGTGCTGGGATTGCAAGTGTGAGCCACCCCACCCAGCCAGCTTTATTTTTTTATTAGAACATTGCACCTTGGCAGAATTAAATGCAATTTTATTATATGTATTACAAGGTTAGCATTGACTGTAATTGTAAACCCCAAATTGCTTGTTAAATTTTACTATTAGATATTGAGGTCCAGATCCTATTTTTGTTGGTAATATTTTCTCCATTTTAGATAGAAATATTTTGGTAAGCCATGATTCTACAAATATAAAGTCCAGTGGAAAAGTCTTTGGGTTTTCTTTTTGGTAGGGACCTTTTTAGTTTAATTCTTCTGCTGTGGCAATTTTATATTTTCTCAAATGGATAAAAAAGGATTCATCTTCTGTGCTTAGCTTTCTGTGTAGTAAGATTTTATTTTTGCTGGAGTCTAAGTTTTAATTATAAAAGCATTTTTATTAATAATAATTTGCAAATAACAGCACCTTAAAATATATCTCTCTTATGTTTGTTTTGTAGCAGAATGCTGTCAGCAAGTAGTCATTGTCTAAAGGCTTTAAGATCAAAACTGAGATCTCCTTGAAGAAGAAGCAATATTGCCTGTGGGCTGCCGCTTCAGTTCCTGCACAAGGTTCCAGCCTGCTCTACAGATTTCCAACTTGTCAACCCACACAATCGTGTAAGCCAATTCCTTGAAATAGATCTCCTTACATATAAAATATATACAGTTTGCATATATGTATATGGGTGTGTGTATGTGTGTGTGCCTGCCCACATGTATGTATACATATATATGCATACATATATATCTTACTGATTCTGTTTCTCTGACAGAACCCTAAATAATAATACACCTTTGCGACTGGTAAACAAGGCTAGGAACTAGCAAACCACCCTCCTCCTCCCTACAAGGAAACTCCCTTTGAAGAGCTTAACTTTTAAAATTTGTTCCCCAATTCTGAGAAGGTTATGTTTACTATGCTACCTTACATCTCTCCTTCTCTGTTTTCATAATTCATTTTGTTAATTAGCATTCCCAAACTTTTATAAAGTACATTGCACAAACACACTCCTCAACAGTCTTGTTAAGCAGACTTAAAGGATGGGGTAGTATCAAATGTGTGGCTGAATCCATCAGGATTCTTCTTTTTAAATTAAATTTTATTTTAAGTTCTGGGATACAGGTGCAGAATGTGCAGGTTTGTTACATAGGTAAATGTGTGCCATGGTGGTTTGCTGCACCTATCAACCTGTCACCTAGGTATTAAGCCCCACATACATTAGCCATTTATCCTGATGCTCTCCCTCCCCACCCCCTGACAGGCCTCAGTGGGTGTTGTTCCCCTCTCCCTGTGTCCATGTGTTCTCATTGTTCAGCTCCGACTTATGAGAGAACACTCAGTGTTTGGTTCTCTGTTCCTGTGTTAGTTTGCTAAGATGACGGTTTCCAGCTTCATCCATGTCCCTCCAAAGGACATGATCTCAGAAGCTCCTTAAGCTGATAAGCTGCTTCAGCAAAGCCTCAGGATACAAAACAAATGTGCAAAAATCTCAAGCATTCCTATACACCTATAATAGACAAGCAGAGATCCAAATCGTGAATGAACTCCCATTCATGATTGCTACAAAGAAAATAAAATACCTAGGAATACAACTAACAAGGGATGTGAAGGACCTCTTCAAGAACTACAAACCACTGCTCAAGGAAATAAGTGAGGACACAAACAAATGGAAAAACATTCCATCCTCATAGATAGGAAGAATCAATATCACGAAAATGGCCATACTTCCCGAAGTAATTTATAGATTCAATGCTTTTCCCATTAAACTACCATTGATATTATTTGCAGAATTAGAAAAAAAAACTACTTCAAAATTCATATGGAACCAAAAAAGAACCTGTATAGTCAAGACAATCCTAAGCAAAAATAACAGAGCTGGAGGCATCACGCTACTTGACTTCAAACTATACTACAAGGCTGCAGGTAACCAAAACAGCATGGTACTGGTACCAAAATGGACACATATACTAATGGAACAGAATAGAGATCTCAAAAATAAGCCCATACATCTACAACCATCTGAACTTTGATAAACTTGACAAAAACAAGCAATGGGGAAAGGATTTTCTATTTAATGAATGGTGCTGGGAAAATTGACTTGCCATATGCAGAAAACTGAAACTGGACTTCTTCCTTATACCTTCTACAAAAACTAGTTCAAGATGGATTAAAGACTTAAATGTAAAACTCAAAACCATAAAAACCCTAGAAGAAAATCTAGGCAATACCATTTAGTACATAGGCATGGGTGAAGATTTTACAATGAAATTGCCAAAAGCAAATGCATCAGGATTCCTAATTGCAAGCAACAGAGATTGCCCATCACTAATTGAAGCAAAAGAAAAAAAAAGAATTGATTAAAAGGATATCAGGCAGCTCAGAATAGTTGATAATGTTGAATGGTGAGGCTTGGAAAATGGCCAGGTGGATATGTCAGTTGCACCCAAGAGCACATTCAGACATCCTGCCATGAAACCAATGTGCTGTGGACATTGCTACAACCCATACTGGCTCTGGACACGTGATTTAGAGGCTACCGCAGTCCCAGCTGCCCTTGCAAACTCAGTGCCTCTGTTACTACTGTCACTTTTGTCAGAATATACTCTCTAGTGTCCCATGTTTTGTGGTCATCAGCTCCTGACTGAAGTCCAAGGTAGGTGCATTTGATTGGTTATGTCTGGGTCACATGATGATGCCCTAGGCGTAAGTGTGCCTGGGAAAGCACTTGATACTTTTATTTTCAATGGGGGATGGAGGGCTCTGCTTGGGAGAGAACTCTCCAAGTACACGAAGGAGATTTGGATGGCAGTCAGCCAAAGAGGATAAATAGCCACTACAGTGCTTTTTGGTACCACTTGCCTGTGGAAGGCAGCATGGCAGTAGCAGCTTAGATGCCATGGCATACATCATGGAGTTCTTAGCTGTTATCAGCAGGGAAGCAGGGCTGGGAGAGACCAGGAGGAGCAGACTGAGCAGCCAAGTGGCTAAAGGGACGAGGATGGCACCCATGGGCCTGTGGACCACAATGACCAGCAGGAAAAGGTGCCTGCAAGCAGTGAGTGCTGTCCATTGTCAGCCACAGATCCTTAAAGGAGCATCTGTGAATGAGGAGGGGAGCCTCCCTGCGCCCTGCTCATCACCATCAGGCAAAAGCATCCCAAGGAGGGCCAACAGCTGGGCATCTGCTCATACAGCACTGACACCTGTCTGTGCCTGGAGACTCTGCAAGCTCATCTTATGGACGTGGGGTAGGCATTCCTGATTCAACATCCAAGGACACTTGTAAGCCATCTTATCCCCTACCTCCAAAGCAGAGAGTGGGATTCTGGATACACAGGGAGTTGGGAGCAGTCATGGAGGGGAAGAGATGCCACCCAGCCAGTATCTGTCCTTGGGTAGACCTGAGCCCAAACCAATTTGAGATTTTATTCACTGATTGTTTGACTTATGCCACTCCTCCTCCCCTAAGATTGGGATGGTGGTGAAATGAACCTCTGCTTATGTGAATGCTTTTAGTTTTGGGTAAGAGAAAACACAATTGACAATGCTTTGAGTAGACAGGGGTTCAGTTTCCCCACGTAACAAGTGGGTTTGGGAGAGGCACTTGCTATTGTTGGTTCAGAGATTCAGAGATGCCAAGGCTATCATTTCTGTAATTTGAATGGTTTTGCCTTCACGGTTATAATACGGCTGACTGCAACAGTTCCAGGCATCAGGGCCACGTTCCAGCTGGAAGAAGGTGTGAAAGAGACAGCAGTCTGCTTCTTTCATCAGGAAAGCAAAAGAATTCCCAGGGGTCCTAGTAGACTGCCATTTAAGCCAGAATCATGTCACAGAGCCACCCATAGCTGCAAGGGTGGCCAGGAAATAGTGACAGTTTCCTGTCTCTCTGCTAGAGGCAGGCAAAGAGTGACATTGAAACGTGCATGGATTAGCTAACAGTGACTTCCACCACTGCCAAGTTTTATCATGTGAATTAAAATTGAGTTTTGAACTGATTTATTCCTTCATTGTGTGTTGACACTTGCTAGCCCACAGTTCACGACAGGCAACAAAAGTTTTCCCCCAAAATTATGAAAGTAGAACAGTCAGTAAAATTGTATTTAGTAATCTCTCTCTTTCTCTTTTGTAAAATAGAAAGGGTTTACTGTTACATGATTGCAGTAATGGATAAAAATGATGAATTGCATGGAATGCTAGGGAGCTAACAGAGCACTATAAAGCTCTGTTATCCTGAAAATCAGACCTAGAGAATGAAATGTATGATTTTATTTTTATTTTTATTTTTGAAAGAAAGAAAAAGAGAGGAAAGAAAGTGAGAGTGAAAGAAAATAAAAAAAAGAATGTAAGAGAAAAAGAAAGAGGAAGAGAAAGAGGGAGAGAGAACAAGATTCTTGTTCTATTGCCCAGGCTAGAATGCAGTCTAAAAATGGGTATTAAAAACCTCTTTTATGCCAATAATTGTGCTTAACAATGGAGACAGGAAGGAATAAGAGATGAAAATAACAAACAAGCAGCCAACCAATAT
>CAUYLG010016890.1:0-56900 GCA_963573385.1 Cacajao melanocephalus
GGGAGAGATAGCATGGGGAGAAATGCCAGATATAGGTGAAGGGGAGGAAAGCAGCAAATCACACTGCCACGTGTGTACCTATGCAACAATCTTGCATGTTCTTCACATGTACCCCAAAACCTAAAATACAATAAAAATTAAAAAAAAAAAGATATTATCCTATGTGGCTTTTAGAAATTTTAATTTTTTGATTGAATTTACTTGTATAATCCAACAGACATTGTTCTTGTCCATGTAAAAAGATAAAAATAAAGTTACAAATATCAAAAATAAAATAAAATAAAATAATTCTCAGCAATAAAAAGGAACAAACAATTAATACAAACAAGCAAACTGTTGATGCATGCAAGAACAGAGACAAATTTCAGCATTTTTCTAAGTAAAGGAAGGCAGACTCAGAAGCCTAAATACCATGTGCTTCCATTTATAAGACATTCTGAAAGCAGCAAAATGATTGGAAGAGGAATAATCAGTGATGGCCAGGGGCTGACATTGTGGGAGGAGATTGACTAAAAGAGGTAAAAGAGAACTTTCTGAAGTGGTAGAAATATTGTAAACCATGATGGCAGTAGTAATAGCATGGCTGCTTATATCTTCAAAAGTCATAAAATTGTTCACCTAATAAAAACAATTTAAGCCATGTAAGTCATGCCTCAGTGACTGTTACTTAAAAACAAGAAACAAACAAAAAAAACACCAGTGCAAAGAGGCACAGTCTCCTGAAAGGCAGCTCAGGAAGGAGCTTCAGCTGTGTCTGTGGACATGCAGTTTACGCCTCTTCCTAAGTGGCCAGTGGCTTAGTCTCCTTAGGTGTGGCCTTGAATGGAGGGCAGTAGAGCTCAGGAAGGAGGCTTTTCAAACCACTGGGAAACCCAGCAAGGGGCTTCGTGGTTAACCTACAGAAGGGATCAGCCATGGCAAACTGATTAGAAGAGGGGTCTAGGAAACTGATGTTGAGGTTGTTATTTTTCAGCAAGCCCATTGTCCTTACTCAGGTTGCATAACACAGACCAATAACAGCAAAACCTCCTGAAAAAGCTTCATGTACACTCCACATAGGATTAGGGAACGGTCAACTGTCGTACTCAATTATATATATGTATTTTAAATTTAGGTGGCCTGGGGAGGGTTAGCCACCCCAGGGTTCCATCACTGAAGTCAGCTTCTACTGCATTCACTGAAAGAAGAAATAAGCCGCTTTTACCTGAAAAAGCAAGGCTCTTAACCTTTAGCTTCGTTCTTCTTGCCAACTCCTCAAGGAAGAGACTCTCTTGGGGGCAGGGACCTCAGACAGAAACATGTACAGCTCCAGGAACCAGGAGTATTCAAACGCCTTGGTGCTGACCTGGCCATTGAAAACACTCCAAGGGGGGTCGCCTCTAACACAAAGCGCATCTCACTGCCAGTGAGATTCTCAGAAAACATTCCCTTTCCTCCTAAGACATCTGAGGGAAATATTTTACAAATTGAAGTATGTTTTCCCAGAGGGGACCATTCCTTCATCTCATTTGATTATCCATGAGGTTTTAAGCACCACAGTTTAAAGGGGTTTCGCTAGAATAAATTTTTGAATCAAATGGCTATGAAATCCCAACGGGCCCCCAACTGCTTTCCTTTGGTAGCACACCATGAGCAACTGGAATTAAAATGGAACCAGAGAAGATAATCTATGCAAAGATAAAGCCAGCTGAAAGGTAAAAATAAATGAGAACAAATCAGCCACGCAGTAGAACATTCACAGCTCCAGGAAAATATCAATTAAAAATATTAGCTGCAAATATTTCCTGAGGAACTAACACTAAAATCCCCCACTGTGTCTCTCTTACTATTTACCTAGGTGTTTTAATTTGCACCGAATGCAGAATGCTTTTCTTCATCATTTTGCTTTCCCATTTGCTTTATTCTTCTCTAGGCAGAGTAATGACTGGATGCTTTAAAACATATGGCTGTTTTGACAACTTAGAATAAAATAAGTGAGTTACGTCTTTATCACTAAGAAACCCTATAATTTGGTAATTTGGCACACAGCTACTTTCAGTAGAAAGAGAAGTCAGCTTAACTGAGCACCGACCGTGTCTTACACAGTGTGCCAGGCATTGTGGTTAGAAAAATAGTAGAGACTTTCTCCTGCTTCAAGGAGCTCACAGCCCAGAAGATAATGCAGGTATGCAAACAAATTATAATATGTCATCATAAGCGATACAGCAAATGTACAGTCTATGGAGGGCCAGGAAATGAGTATCCTCATCTGTGAATAGTCTTTGAAGCTGTCCTCAAAGCCTGCTATTTGAAGGCTGGCCAGTAATTCCCCAAGTAAACAAGGGCAGAAAGGCATTCCAGACAGAGGAAATAGCATGTAGGGAAAGGATGAGAAATACTGACAGCATGATGCATTTCAGGGACCACAAGACTTTAGATATTGTAGGACTATCAGGTGCAAGGTGGAAGAGCAATTATGAAAGCAGCAAGCAGAGGCCAGATCACAAAGAACTGTGTCTGCCGCCAAGGAGTTCAGACCTCATAGTGGGTAATGGGGTTGCCAAGGCAAGGGTTCTAAGCAGAAGACAGACAAAATCGTATCTCTATTTTAGAAAGGCTATTTCATCAGCTTAAGGAATGTCAGAGCCTGAACTAAAGCCTATGGCAGAGACAACAGAAGATGATTCACTGAAGAATTATCAGAGAAATACAACCAACCTATGTGGTACTCTGGAAGAAGGAGAAACTAAAAGTTAGATAAGTCAGCTTTCTAAATTAGAAGGCGATGTGGTTGAGGATGCCACCAAAGAGATGGCGAATACAGAAGAGACTTAAAGGATGGAGGTGAGTGCTATGGTCTAAATATTTGTGTCCCCCTTACAAATTCCTAGGTTGAAACCTAATCCCCAGGGTGATGATACTAAGAGGTAGAGCCTTTGGAGGTGGCTAGGTCATGCGGGCAGAGCCCTCGTGAATGGAATTAATGCCCTCATAAAAGTGGCCTGAAAGAGTTTGTTTGCCCCTCCCACCATCTATGAGGAACCAGCCCTGACCAGACATCAAATATTCTGATGCTTTGATCTTAGGCTTTCTAGCATCCAGAACTGTCAGAAATAAATTTGTGTTGTTTATAAGTTACCTAGTCTAAGGGATTTTCTTATATAGCAGTTATAATGAACTAAGACAGCTGGGAAGAGAATTATTCCATTTTAGAAAAATTGAATGTTTTATCTGGGTGGAGCTATCTAGGAAGTAGTTCTTTCAAACTCTATGGCAGAAACTCACCCAAGGAGAAGGGGAGAGGAGCAGAAAATCGAAGCAGATCCCGGGGAATGCCACCTAGATGGCATGACAAGCAGAGGATGTTGAGAACAAGAGCAATGTGTCCAAATGAGCAATGAGTCCATGCTAGAGATCTTTAGACTCTTTACCTGTTTGAAGAGTCCTTTCTTCAAACAAAATCTCAGGTGAAGTCCAGAATGTAAAACAGAAATAGAGCTGCTCTCCCTGAAGTAACTCCACCAACACTGAGCCCCTTCCCTACCTCTGTAGCCAACAGAGTACAGCTTCAGAAGCACAGGACTGAAGATCCCATGTGAATTAGGGAGCACAGATACTCAACAGCAGAAGGTTTGAGACACAGACCTCCCCCAAAAAGTAGGTAAAGGAAATGAGAAATATATTGATGGATGTCAACACAGAGTGCAGACAGTTAGAACTAGAGGACCTTTCCCTGCTTTCCATTGAATAAAGGGAGGTCCAGAATTAGGTGGTTGGTTTGGTAGTCAGGTTAAGTCTGGTCATAGTCTAGAGAGTGGCTGAGAGAGGACCAAGCTGCTAGTCCAGGATTCTCACTACTATATCCATTTCATTCCAGTTTCCCTGGAACTCAACCTGGAGCTGAAACCGAAGCCTGAGGTAGGATTAGCAATTCCATCATAAGCTCTTTGGAGGTGGAAGCTATGGGTTTGGACTTCTACATGGTGGGTTCCCTGAAAGAGCTCAATAAACGCTTCCTGCCTGAGTGGCAGAGTACATCTGAAAAAGACCTGGGCTTCCTCAGAACCTGGGCTGCTCTCCTTAGGACAGAAGATTTTCTGATCAAACAGAATATCTTCACTTATGTAGCATTATCCACCAGAATAACTCCATAAACCAAGGTAGATGGCACTGGAGGAATTACTGAGACGCCTACCTGTCATATGGCAAAACCACTTATGGAACGATTGCAGATGATTATTACAATAGCATTATTGAATGCCAACCTTCCCTATCATCAATGGCTCCAAGAAAATCTCATGAGAATATCTGTGCCAAGGTGGCAAGATCAGGCACCAGGCTAGAATGGCAGCTAAATCTCTAAGCAAATAGAAGTGGTAGAAACAGGGCTGGAAGTGAGAGCTTAGAGCATGTCACTACGTCACTTCTATCCCTTCCATGCCATCATGTGGCTTCTCATTGCTAAAATATCCTAGAGGAGTCAGCCACAACATAAAAATTCTTGGAATTAGGAGGTGAGCCTGAAAGATTTATTATCCACCAACCTCAAGGGCCAGTCTCAGACAGATACCGGAAGAGCAAGAAGGAGCAGGCAAGCAATTTGCCTTTTAATTTATCTTGCTCTTCTGGATGAAATTAACTTTTGGCTTGCTGCAGCACAATTTACCTCTAAGTTTGCTGCTGGAGAAGTTAGTGACATTGCTTGCTAAAACGTTGCCACTATGCAGAGTTTTTCCCGACTGGATGTATGCATGTTTCTCTTTTATACTAGGGGAGGGAGGATGAGGGGTTTGATCCTTAGTCTGATACAGAATCTCCCACTTGGATAAGTAGTCTTGATACAGACCATGGGACAACAAGACATGGTAAATACACAACTCAGTTTTCTATCCAAAGAAATCCAACTCTCTTCCTTTTCTAGAGGTGAAATCAGAGATAATTTAAATAGGCAAGGTGAAATTATTCAAACCCAATCTGGCTTGAGAGAAGGAAATTCCACTTCCAATGTTCCCAAGTGTCAAATGTGGATTTTAAGGATCAAATGTAAAACACAGACTAGCTAATGATTGCTCAACTTCCAGAAGTCCCTGCAAGTAACACAAATGAGTTGATGTCCTTCTAATGCTGTTCTGGAATGCTGTTAGTGGAACAGAATGCCCTACAAGATTCCAGGAATTTCTATATCGGCAACACAAGCACAAGTAATGTTCTCAGCATTCAGTTATCTTTGTTCAACAGGAGCTGGTTTGGGGAGTGGTGTCTATAGGGGGTGTTTTTGCTGGCTTTTTAAAATAAACAAGTGGCTGAAAGCCAAAAAAGAATCTCACAAACCCACCACTGGAACATGTCTCAGTGTGGAGCTCAGGTTTTAGAGATGAACTACAAAGCAGACATTTTGGGGAAATCAAAGAACAGAGAAGGGTCAGGATACAACTTTCAGCCTAGGAGTCACACTATTCAGCATAAGCGAGTATAGACCCAACCATCGGTAACCAGGGACAGATGTGGGTTAATCTCAGGATGTCCTTTTGGACTTTCTGCCTTCTGAGGCATCCTTATCCAGCTGCCAGTTCTCAGGAACAAGTGCCTATAACCTGGATAAGTGCTCCCTGCCAGACCAGCCTAGGGCACTGCTTCTGAACTTGGCCTCAATAAGGAGGCTAGAGGGAAGCAATCTGATCACAGTAACAGCATCTGGACTCTCCACCTGCCTGCCTCTTCCCTGGAGCTACTCATTAAAGTCCTACTGCAGCTCCCAGAGGCTATGGAACAGTAAGTAGTCACAAGAGCCACCATCTCTTTGAGCACAATGCAGGCATTCCAGACACAGCTGACCCTTGCACAACTCAGGCTCACACTGTGTAGGTTTGCTTATACATTTTTTTTTTCCAATAAAAGTTCCACCTAGTGTGCCTGCCTCTCCTGCCTCCCCTTCTATCTCCTCCACCTCTTCCATCTCTGCCACACCTGAGACAGTAAGACCAACCTCTCCTCTTTCTCCTCCTTGGCCTACTCAACGTGAAGATGATGAGGATGAAGAGCTTTATGACGATCCACTTCTACTTAATGAATAATAGAGTTTCTTTTCCTTATGATTTTCTTAGTAACATTTTCTGTTCTCTAGCTTTGTCTTAAGAATACCCTATAGTTGACCTGTGAACAATTTGAGGGTTAGGGGTGCCATCCTGCTGTGTACTCAAAAATCTGATAACTGTGACTTCCCCAAACTTAACCATAAATAACCTATCATTGACCAGAAGCCTTGTCAGTAACATAAACAGTCAATCAACACATTTTATATGTATTTGAAATGTATGAGGCTACAGGTACAGAAGCACTTAAACCTATTCTCAATTTTTAAAAGTTATATAGAGGCAACAGTGGAAACTACCCATGTCCCCCAAACACACACACTGTCTCCTGGCCCCACAGTCATACTTGATACTATGATCTTTCTTACCTCATTCCGTAACAAATCACGTGGGAAGATGCTGGCTCTTATTCCTGTAGGCTGATTTCTTTTAGAGAGGGAAAACCCTGGCTCTGAGGCCAGGAGAGAAGGGGACAGACAGAAGTTCAGGTAGGTTCCCTTGGGGCTTAGAACTATGAATACTGATGAGGCCCCAGCTTGGCCCTGCTGTCAACCTACTGCCCCTAGAATGACTGCTTTGGACTGCTGCCCCGGTCATCAGAAGAATCCTGCCGAAGGACAAGTATTTCCTTGGCACACTGTACTAACTCATGGATCCTGAATCACTTCATCGTTGATGTGAAAGGCAGCACAGCATAGCTGTTCATGTGGGTCAGACTGTGTTCAGATCTGGACTCAACCACATACTAACTGTAATCTTGGCTTAGCTTCTCTGTGTTTCTTTATCTGTAAATGAGGATGCCACTGCAACAACAGTGCCTATATCATAAGAAGGTTATGAAAAGTAATGGATTAGGTACCTATAAAGATCTTAAAAACATGAGTTTGCCATATTGAAACCACTTTACTTTTTGGCACTAAGGACTACCAAAAAAAAAAAAAATTTCCTAGAGACCCACCTCGAAGAAAATTAAAGAGAAATGAGATAGGCACATCCATGTTAAAATTCTAGGTTCAAAGTGGTAAGTGCTGTGAGAGAGGGACACGGACATTTTAAGGGAGATTTGGGAAGGAGTAATGTCTTCCACAGTGTTGGAGCAGGGACTGGGAAACTCTGGAGAAGGTGGCAAGGGAACCCGGCCTTACAAGACATAGAAATTTTATACAGAGTCGTGGGAAATTTGGGCACTCCACAGGACAGAAGTGTACAATACCCACGTCCGATCTCTTCCTTCTACTAGCTTCTCATTGCATTTGGAATAAAATCCAAACACTGTACCAAGGTCTATGAGGCCCTGCTTGGTTTAGCCCCCTCTTCTCAATTGCCATGGTTTTTCTGGTCCTTTAAGTTCCAGCTGCACTGGCTTGGTCTCTTTTTTGTTCGTCTGACATCTAAGCTTGTTCCTGCCTTAAAGTCTCTGCACTCACTCTTCCCTCAGCTCAGAATCCTTTTTTTTTTTTTTAAAGTTCTGGGGTACATGTGCAGAAGGTGCAGGTTTGTTACATCAGTATACGTGTGCCATGGTGGTCTGCTACACCCGTCAACCCATCATCTAGGTTTTAAGCCTCACGTGCATTAGGTATTTGTCCTAATGCTCTCCCTCCTCTTGCTCCCAACCCCCAACAGGCCCTGGTGTGTGATGTTCCCCTCCTTATGTCCATGTGTTCCCACTGTTCAACTCCCACTTATGAGGGAGAACATGTGGCATTCTGTTTTCTGTTCCTGTGTTAGTTTGGTGAGGACAATAGTTTCCAGCTTCATCCATATCCTTGCAAAGGACATGAACTCATCCTTTTCTATGGCTGCATAGTATTCCACAGTGTGCATGTGCCGCATTTCCTTTACCCAGTCTGTCATTGGTGGGCGTGTGAGTTGATTCCAAGTTTTTGCTGTTTTGAATAGTGCTGCAGTCAACATATGTGTGCATGTGTCTTTATAGTAGAATGATTTATAATCCTTTGGGTATATACCCAGTAATGGGGCTGCTGGGTCAAATGGTACTTCTGGTTCCGGATCCTTAAGGAATTGCCCATCAGACTAACAGCAGTTCTCTCTGCAGAAACCCTACAAGCCAGAAGGGTGGAGGAGGGTGGGCAATACTCAACATTGTTAAAGAAAAGAATTTTAAACCCAGAATTTCATATGTAGAAGAGCTTTTGAAAAATACCAGTGCTTCAGCCTCACCCCAGGCCCCTAGATTCTGATTTAGTGGGTCTCCACAGGCTTGGAACATTAGTAAGGCTGTGGTTCTGCTGGCTAAAAGCCAGAGGGTGGACTAGAGAGGCACTGATGAGTCAGCAGTGGAAGGCCTTGACCGCTGGCTGGGAGGGAGGGAAGGTGCCTGGGAGTCTCCCCAGGCTCAGGCTTAAATGGCCGAGGACCAAGAGGGGCTGTTCAGTGACACTCAGAGCAAAGATGGAAGCAGCACAGAACAAAGAAATGTGAGAGGGCTCCTGTGTCTTCCTTGACATCACATAAGAGACTTATCATCCATATCTGATGAGAATCATTGGTGTGGTGTTTTACCTCACCTACGGACAAGGAGCCGCACATGGATGGTACCTGTATTCTGAAAAGCTTGCCTTGCCTTGATTCTGAACCTGCCTGTCAGTGTGCTCTAGGTTATTTCCCTTCTGATCCCTACATCTCTCTTCACGAGTTTCCCAGTCGGTACCCAAGGTTTATATGGTTGGCTTTGCCAGGCGTGTTCACGCTTATCTGCACCAATGCCTACATGCATCTGCAGGCAGTCAACGCATCCCTTCTCTGCTCCAGTCTTTCCACTCCAGAGCTTCATCCATTTTAGTCAGCCTACCATCCCATGAATGATCCCCATGCTCTTTCTTTGCATCTTCTCCAGTTCTGCAGGTGTGAGAGCCTCAAGCAGCATCCTGTATCCCAGGTGTGGATTCCGTGAGGTTCTAGGAACAACCATGGTTCATTAAATGGAGGCCTGCTCCTTTCCCAGTGAAACCCAGCGTCTTCACTGGAACCTGATCACATTGCTGGATACATGAGCTTTCTTGCCCATTTAATACATATATTACATATGTATGTATGTATGTATGTATGTATACACACACAGTATAATAATTTGTTCCAGCTTAAAACTAAGTACCTGTTATATTCAAAATGCAAGGTATGACTATTTCAGATTAAAGGGGCTTATTCTGAACCCAGTGGAAAGATATCCTGTCTTCAAGACATAAGAGGCTTTCTTTGATTTCATTTTCCTTGGTCCCTATCTATTCAAACACTGCCTAGCAAATGAAGTTCTGCGGAAGAGAAGGAGCTGGAATGGCATCACTGACATCCTCAAAGAACAGAGGAACATTTTTAGCACAAGCACCGTCACACACATTTTCCACTGCCTCAATAAGATGACATGCACTGTACGAAAATGACACCTGCCATCTATTCTTAAGTACATCACAAAATACAGCGATTTTATACATAAATCTTTAACAGAGGAGGAACAATGAGACACCAGCTCGGCGTTCTTTTGTTTCCAATCACCCTGGGTGTGGTGGCCCTAGGCACAGGGGCAGAAACACACTAGTTCCTGGAGCCTTTGCTGCAAAGGAGACCAGGCGCCACAAACTCTCCCTGCACTCACCCAAGCCCTCTGCTTTTAAATGTTATTTTTTTTTCCTTATTTCAAAACTATCTAAAGACCAACTGGTTCCAGGCAGCTCTTTCAGTATATTAATTTTTAATTGGAGAAATAGCAATTAGATGCTGCATTGATTGCCAGTTCCCGTAATCTTTTTTAATTTGAGATAACAATCTATTCAAAAAATGAGTTTGTCCCTAAAATATCTTTTCTTAATGGCAATAATAACTGAAGTTATATACAAAACCAGCAGAGCAGCCCACAGGGAAGGGGTCTAAATTATACATGGAATATTCTGCACCTGGTCTGTCAGTTACAAGAAAAACTTTACCACGTGTGCCCTAGGAAAATGGTCAATTTCATATGTTGTTTTTATTAATATCATTTTTGAAACGACCAGATAATCTCTGAAGAGAAGATTTGCATGGTATTAAATCTGCTTTTCTAGACCCAAGAAACCTAAGATATGTAGATAATAAAATTCTTATTTAGCTCCTTGCTGTAGACACTGACAGAAGACAGATTATGAGGGAGAAAGAGAAATTAGAGAGGAATTGACTCCCTGCTTGGGAAGAACTCTGGGGATGAGCAGATAGGAATTCAAGTTCAATACATAGACCAGCACATCTCAAGTTTTCGCCAGATATTCCTAGGAGTAAAGAAAGTTAAGGCCTCCGGGGGAACCTCCAATAAAAACAATCACCTTCTTCTAGCCCACTTCTGAACAATTTGAGAAAACAGAAGCATTAAGACGAAAGCCAAGTATCACCTCTTTTATCAGAGACACTAAGCAAGAGCCTCTGGCTTAGGGTGAGAGTCCATCAGACCAGCTAACTGAACCCCCAAACTAGGAAGGTTTCTTACCACCCCATCAAGACATGACTGCCTGCGCAGAAAAGAACTGCATATGGACACATAAGGGACCTCAGGTATTCTCTAGAAAAGAGGAAGAGGAGGGCACTCTCAAGAGAAAGAACAAAGGAGTTGCCATGCTGAACATGCTTACTCTTCCCACATTTACCAAGTAGGGATGTCCACTCTACCTCCCCAGGTGTGTGTGACAAAGCAGAAAAGAGAGGCTGTGAATGTGTATACGAAAAATTGCTCCCCATGGAAACCAAGATCACAGAAAATGAATTTTCCTCTAAAAAGAACAGGGAATTAGGGTCCAGAAAAGCTAACAAAATGACTTGTTCCTACCCAGCATGATTTCTTTTTGCTGTCTCATATTTTGTCTTAAAATTGTGTAAGATTTTACATTCTGTTGCATTTCATGCAACATGGTTTTGGCCATGAGATATTTTACATGAGATAAGTCATTTAGAGAAGTCTTTGAAATTGTACAGACCTGAGCTTGAATTCTGCAGTTCTGGCTTGGACAATTTTCTGTGTTTCAGTGTCCTCATCTGAAAAATGGGATAATGACAGTCCATTCTTGGTAGAACATTAGAAAATGATGAGAAAAGGTAAGTCAGAGAAAAGGCTCCAGCATGCAGTAAAAACTCAATAATTATTATCTGAATTTATTTCTATGATTGTCTTCCAGGAAGACTTCCATGTTTATGCTATGGGTCTCACACCTCCTGGCTGCTCACTGAGAAGCCTGTGGTTCACATTTTCCATCAAGAGAAACTTTGTTTTGCCACTCGGTTGAACATTCCTCTGAAAACTACATCCTTCTCTGCCTTCCATGCCCCACACCCTGCTCCCTCAACCATTCTTAGTCCCTGTCTGTTGAAAGCTTGTGGTGCAAAGTGTTGGGAGTGGAGAAGGAGAGGAGGAAAGAGGTGAAAAGATGAAATATACAGAACTCTGCCCCTCAAGAACTTCTGATCTGGAAAGAGCGATAAAACTTGTTCATCCACAAGATACTGTTTATTCACAAGTTGTATAAGTAGCACAAATAGAAATTCACAATAATCTGGAGGGATAATGGGGCCTAAAACCCTCCCTTCTCCATCTCCCTGTGATCACTCAACAGTAGGTCTCAATGCACTCACTGGAGACATATTTAAAGGGGCTGACCACCCATGGCTTAAGCTTACGAAATTAGAAAGAATATTGGTAAGCACAGATATTTTTACCAGAGTTCGTATAAGTAACTAGCCTCCATTCATCATGAAAGCTGTAATTTGGGGGATGGGGGAGTATTAGTTCATTCTTATACTGCTATAAAGAAATACCTGAGACTGGGTAATTTATAAGGAAAAAAGGCTTAATTGGCTCATGGTTCCACAGGCTGTAGATGAAGCATCTGCTTGACTTCCGGGGAGGCCTCAGGAACCTTACAATCATTGTAGAAGGTGAAAGGGAGCCAGTACTTGACACGGCTGGAGTAGGAGGAAGAGCAAGAGGTGGGAGGTGCTACACACTTTCAAACAATCAGATCTCCCGAGAACTCACTCAATATCCCGTATCAAGGGGGCATGGCATTAAACCATTCATGAGAACTCTGCCCCCACGATCTAATCACCTCCCACCAGGCCCCTTCTCCAACACTGGGGATTACAATTAGACATGAGATTTGGCAGGGAAACAGATCCAAACCATATCAGGGGAAACTGTACACAATTTATTGCTAAGAATTGTTGCCTCAGAAACATATGACCCACCAGGAGTGATAAAGTCTAAGATACATATAATTTAAATAATGTGATGGATAATAATCACGGATCATAATAGCTAATATATAAATAATGCACAGTTACTATAGTATTCAGGATTTGTCTTACATTATCTCATTTAAAAACTGACAGATTCCCATGAAGTTGGGAGTGAAAGAGGTGTGTCTTAGGTTCAGTTATACGGGCAACAGACTCTGAGGCAGATCTGTGGGTGGGACATTTACTAAAAAGTGCTCGTGAGAACCACACCTGCTAGGCATGAGGAAGTGGGAGTGGGCCCGGGGGAGGTTGAACCACAATGCAGTCACAACAAAGGTCTCAGCCGATTCCCACGAGGAGCTATGAAGCTGGGATAGCTCTTCAGAGATGTCCCTAGTGGAGGCCGGGGTTCAGGACTCGGTAGCCCTACGTTACCAGTCACTGGATACTGGTTGCTCCTGAAGAAGGAGCATGTGACATGCCTGGTCCCCTTCATGGCAAGAGAGGGAGCAAGAGAGATGCCAGGCCCTTTTAAACAGCTGTTCTCACGTGAATTCATCATGCCAGAACTCACTCGATATTGCAGGGAGGGCACCAAGCCATTCATGAGGGACCCGCCCCCAATGACCCACCCAGGCCCCATATCCAACAGTGGAAATCACATTTCAACATGAGATTTGGAGGGGACAAACCACCAAACTATATTGAGAAACTTCTCTCTAAACCTATAAAAAGAAAATCACACAATGAGGCCACAGTAATTGCTGGCTTTTCAATGGTGTGGCTCATTTGCTTGGCCTCTCCTTCTCCTTGTTCCCTTGGAGTCTCTAAGCTTCCTGAAATTTCTGAATGGAAGGTTTTCATTCATGTGCTTGGTACCACGAGATGGGCCTGGACTGCTTCCCCTTTGGTACTTTTCCAGCTTGGCAGGACCAGATGGGTTTCAGGGGAAAGTGGCCTGCGGGAGCTAGGGAGATAGATTAGGTCAGTCTTGCTCTAGCCTCTAGGAATGGTGGAGGGTGCTCCATTCCTCTGCTTTATCTCTGTATCTCTTCTTGCTATTAGAGGGTTAAGACTCTAAAAGGTTAGATATGATGGGTGAGGCGGGAAAGGGCTCTGGAGCTACATTTATTCTGGGTCTCCAACCAAAGAAGCAACTCACTCTGTTTGTAGCTTAACAGGGCGGAAGTCCATTTAGGGCCATGGTAAAAACGTTTCAACATACATTTTCCTGAAATGCCCCCAATTTCGATCATCAACAAACTCTTTAAGCTAACGAAGAAATCAGGATTCCAACCATGTCTACCTTTTCCATCCCAAAAATAAGTAGGAATAGTCATTACTACCCCCATGTTACAGATTTAAAAAGATTAGAACGGTTAAGCCCTCTGACCGTGGTCATACCCCTAGTCAACAGCAAGGCTGAAATTTATAACCACATCTGTTTGGATACAAGACCCATGCTCATTTATTTGGGGGACATATATATTCCTTGGAATTCCCCAAAGGGGATATCCATGTCTTCCTATCTCTTCCTTGGTACCCCAGACACAGCTAGATTGGATGAACTCTGGGCTGGACCCAGGATCATAACACTTCTGTTCTTTTCTTAATTTGAAGTGTAATAACTCTGAGCTTTCCAAGATCTAGGGAAGACAAGAAATGAAAGACAGGCTGGGTGATTTATATAAAATGATAATGCGAGCTCATCTCCTTGCGGCCATCATTTTAGTCTGCAATAAAAGTGACTGGTCTGACACCCTCCACTTCCTGAACATCCAGAAGGCCTAACTACTTGGACTCTCAGACATAAAGCTCTCTGTTAATGGACCTGTCAATTTCTTAAAGTGAGCAGTTTTTCATAACACTCCATAAAACCAAAAAAATAAAAAATAAAATTAAAAAAGAACATAGCATTTAACATGAAAATATGAGTATCATTTATTGAGCATGAGCTAAAAGCAGCAGAAAAACTGACAGATGAACAGTGGCTGGTAATAGAAACAGAAGGATTCAGGAAAGGGGTTCTTTACCTATTAAACAGGGCCCTATTTTTAGCAAATTGAAAAGAAACATTCACTATAAACTTAAAAGTAAAAAGCTTTATGTTATAGTAACAATCTAGTATCCTTGTTATGACAGATTTAGTAACCTCAATTTAGACTCTCAGAGATCAGATTCATGTCCCATAAAACATATAAGGAATACATTACTGAGCAAATACATAGCAATATATTACATAAATATCTATGCCCTATTAAGTTTTCAGTTATAAACTGCGGTTTATTTTTGAACTGTTTTAATTCATGAAATTATTTACAAGTTTACAGACACCAAGAAACAAACTGGATATACTGTGTTATGCAAATGTTATTCCAAATATGGAAGTCATAAGAATAGACTGAATCTAGTAATCAACATATAATTATAAAAAATATTTCAGAGCTTCATTAATGGCAGCTGTTCACAAGATATTTGGAAGTTTTCAATGATTTTATCACTCCTCTATAAATACAGCTGAACTTTACAAAGTTCATCCTCCTTTTACATTGTCCTATTGTTGCTTGCCCCCAAGTTTTTAAGTTCATTTAAACATAATTTAGAGGGTCTGTCTACACACTAAGTAAAATATGAGCACACAGAAGTTAACAACACTATGATGGACTTATCTTTTTGGAGAGATAGTATATGCAATAAACAAGCACTGGAGTTTGAGTTAGTTGAGATGGGTTAGGTTCTCACTCTGGCACAATCAAGTTGGGGTGACCTTGAGCAATTCACTGAGTCCTACCGCGTGTCTCATATATGGAAATGGATGTCACCTCTGCCTTACCATTATCTTAGGGGTGTTAGGAGGATGTGGGAGATGGTTATATGAAAATACTTTGCCCCTTGAATAAAAATAAAGAAGGGTATCATGAAAAATATAATTATGTTTTTGGAGAATATTCCATGGACAGAAACAGCAATCAAGTGCAAACATATTCTCAGCGAGAAGGTATTTTGGTTCTACATGCCTAGGGCTATCATAGGGTTATAGAAACATTCGAATGCCATAAAGCACTAGTGAAATGGTATACAATAATAACAGTGGCAACAACAATATAGCAAGGGAACATTACTGAATCATGAAGCAGAAACGATGCAGAACATCCAGTTACATTTGAATTTCAGACGATGATTTCTTTTACTGTAAGTATCCCTTGTATATTGCACAGAATGTATGCTACAAATTATTCATTTAAACTTAACTGGGCATTCTCGTTTGTTTTCGGGGAGGAAGAGGGCACTAAGTCTAGCAATCCTAAAGGCAAGAAAGCTTTGAGAATTCTTTGTCTCCCTTCCCTGAACATGACAAACCATCTTGATCTTTCAGAGTATTTATTTCTTGCCTTATCTCTTGCTTTGTCCATCTTGAATATTAAGGGTTTCAAAGACATCTCCTCCTTCTGACCCCTCTTTTTATGTCTCCTTCAGCACATGCACCACCATACATCATTAGAATATAATCCTATGTATTCAATTATGAATTTGTCTCCCCAACTTAACAGTGAATCAGCTAAGGGAGGGACCTACTCATTGTGAACACCCAATTCCTGTTCAATGCCTGGAACAAAGGAGGTATTCTGAAAATATTTTACGAATTAAAGATTACAGATTTTTTTCTCATTCTATGCTACTTAAATGACTCAGAACCAGTGTGTAAGTCAATAATCCATGTCTCTCTGATCTGACCTTTCCCATTGCCATCCAGATTCATCAGTCCAGTTGCAACAAACTATTGGCTGTCTCAACTTACATTCCCACAAGCACCTCAAATGCAACACATCCAAGAATCAATGCATCATCTCCCCCTTCTTTCCTGGTGCCATATCCGATAACCCAGGCCAGAACCCCAAAGTCCTTCTAGACTACTTTCTCTCCCTCATCTCTAAGGCCTTTCATTAAAAAGGTTTGAGAAGGTTTAGAAAGCAAAGTTCTGATTCCATTGGTTTGGCCTGGGGCCAGGGAATGGGTGCTTTTTAAAAGTGCTTCATTTGATTTAGTGGTATTTAGAAATCAATGCCCTATAAAAAAATATAGCAAAAGATCTACCAAAAGCCTCTCTGTACAAGCTTCCTAATTCCATGTGAAACATGAAAATATCCCCATCTATTTTGTACTTATAATTTTGAGAACCTTATTAGATTTTGACCTGAAATACTATTTTCACTTATGTTTTAAAAGTGTTCTTTGCACGCTAGATGTGATCTGGGATAACCACCCTCCCCTACGCCCCGGCACACACACTTCAAGAAGCTATTTCTCATTATATAATGAAAATTGTTGCCAAAAAATTCAGTATTCAAAAGGCATTTATTTGGTAAATATTTGTTTTATTATGAGTTTTCCCACCTAGACTCCAAAAACACCATTAATTAGAATCACAAAGGATGGGGGAAAAAAATCAAGATTTTAGATTTGAGCTATTCTCTCTCTCTCTCTCTCTCTCTCTCTCTCTCTCTGTCACACACACACACACACACACACACCCATGCCCACACCCAAAAAAACAGTTTGTCAGAAATTTATGGCTACCCCAACTTATCCATAATCTTGTTTGAAATAAGCCCAGGATAGAACTTAATTGTAAATACTCAACACCCACTTTCATTTTGCTATCCTTTTATTATAGATAGTAAAATGATTTAGATTTACCTCCAAACCTGTATCCCCTCATACAGAAATGGTCACTCTGAAAAATCTTACCGTCAGGAAAAAAAATGTTTTTTCTAAACTTTTTAAATAAATGGTTTGCCCAAGGGTAAGACCTTTATATCGTCTTAGCCAAGAGCAAATTTCCCTAGACAAATTGGCTGGCTACTTCCAGAATTCATCTCAGCTGAAATTGAGGCACTCTTATTATCGATATTATCTGACCATTCTTTTTTTTTTTTTTTAGTCACATATTTTGTTTCACTGGAAGAAAATTCTATTATATTAGGTTGTGTACAACACAGAGCTTCAAAACATTCATCCTGTCAAAGTAATTTCTTAATTAGGTGTACAACACACTTTTTTGAGACAGAACTTGTCAGAAAAACATCCTGCAGTGCGGAGCTTAAGTGAACTCATTCTCAGGATTTTAATAAGACTATATTTTGCCTTCTATATGTTGAGAGAACAAAGTAATTGTCTGGCAATTCTTTGCTTCCTTGGAGACCTCCTTCTGATTTTTTTAAAAGAACGTTTCAGCTACTTTTTATGAAGAAATTGCTTACATTTTGGTTACGCAAATAAAAAATGCATCAGGTCACTAGATGTTGGGTTGGTGACACAACTAATACAATAAGCTATTGAAAAGAAAATTAAACCCTCCTTCTCAAAACATCTTTGTCCATGAGTTTGTATAAAACAAACTGATCAACTACATGGGTTCAATTAAAGAACTTTTTTTTATTTTTTTATTTTTTATTTATGTATTTATTTATTTATTTTTTATTTATTGCAAAAGAGCTTAAAACATTTTACCACTCAGTCTCTGAGCACTTTAAAGTGTTTGCTTCACCTGCCAAAATTTATATCAAGCCCAACATATCAAAATATTTTGGGTTTAGAAAACAGAGGATTTGGATTTTCTACCTCATTTAGTCATGGCATTTCTAAGTAATATTCTGAACTTTTGAAGACCTCTTTTGATCCACCTGTAAAAGAGTTACAGGTTCTCATGAGGAAGAAATATTGTCATAACTGTGGCCAAGCTTTAAAATTTCAAATGCAGTAATATCAGCAACCATGTACTTACTAGGTATCTACCCTATTTCAGGCACCAGATTAGATGCTATATTTTTAAACCTAGTAAATGCAGTATCAACCAGGAAATCTCATTCACAAATTTTAAATGAGGAACTTAAGACTCAAAGAGGTTAAGGCAACTTGCCTTGTATCAAATACTTAAGCAGCAAGAAAACTGAGATTTGAACCTGTGTCTATGGGACGCAGGCCTGCCACTGCCACTTTCTGCTCCCTTCTCGTTCTCTTATCCCTCCAAATTATGGCCTGTACTTTGGTAGAGGGCAGAGCAAAGAGTCCATGACCAATGCCGTTGGCTAGCGCACAGCAAGGGGTCATCAACATAGCTTGCTCTTGAAAAATTCATGCCTTGGAGAGCTGCCAATTACCAGCATGAAGAACATACTGGAACTGGGGAGCTGGGCTCAGCTACTCAATCTTAATTCAAAGAAAAGTTGTAAAATGGGACCCTTGATATTCAGGTTCAGAGTTTCCAAAGCCATAGATGGCAGTCTTAAAAACAAAGGCAGTTCTTCCACTCATCATGGTTCAATACGGTGTCCACACGGTAATTGTCAGTCTTGTTTGTCAATGCAAATGTTTGATGAGTACTTGTATTGTGCCAGAAGCACTGGTAAGTACTCTGAGGACTTGATCCCTGTCTTGAGGGCAAAAAAGCAAAAATAAAACACATGAGAAATGAAATGACAATGGGTGATTAAATTGTTCAAGAGAATAGTCAAGAAGCCATCAGTACGCATACAGCCATTTGTGGGGTGCCGAGAATAACGTGTTGCAAGAACCTGGGATCTGGGAGTGGGGAAGAGGAGGAGATCCTTCAAGCTAAGAGGATCAGGAAATGTTTTAAGGAGATGAAATTAACCCTTTATTGCAGATCGGTCATTTTCATTTTCTCCCATCCTAAGAGCGTCTCTTCTTCACTCCCTGTGGTATCTTCTAAAACACATCTATTGGCTACAACTCGTTGTTCTATGTGTAAAAGAGTTACATGGGCACATTAGGGCTAGTGTATCATTAACGCCCATTTTGTTAAAAAAAATAATAATAAATCCAGGTTACAAAGCATTAGGCACAGCTTTGAAGAACAGAAGGGAGAATGGAGAGAAGATTTCTGGGGTGGAAGAGGACAGCACGTACCAAAGCACAGAGAACAATAATGGTAATACGTCATTCCGCAGGAAGTGGAACTGTTGGGAGAAATGGTGGGAGGTGAGACTGAAATGCTAAGTTAAAGCCCTGGGAGGCCAGGCTAAGGATTGGGAATTTCATCAAATGGGCAGCTGAGTGTTACTGAAGTTAGGGGCTCAGGGTGACTAGAGATAACTTTGCTGATGAACCTAGAGAAAGAAAAGGTAGGAGCAGGTAACAAAACGTGCCAAATGCACCGATAGGCTGAGCAAGGTGAAGATTAAGAATCCACCACTGGTTTTAGTAATGTGAGTGTCAAAGGGGTGTGTTGGTGCCGTTTTGACGTGTATATGGGGCAAAGATCTCATTGGGGTGGTTGAGGAGAGATAAAAGACGGGGAATTTTAGATGGCAAGTACTTAGAACTTGTATGAGGAATTTTTCTACAAGGGGAAAAATGAAAGGGGCAGGGGAAGTGAGGTCCAGAGAAGGTTTTCTTAAGATGAAAAGAAGTAATAGCACATTTATAAGAATTTTTCAATAGAAAGAAGAGATTCCTGCAGCAGAATTCCTGCATAAGCAGCAGGAATAGGATGTAGCACAAGTACAGAAGGATACTTGGGCTTTGGATAAGAGCACTGACAAGTTCAGCTCTGTTAACAGGTGGGAAGACTGAGTCTAGGAGTCACTGGAGCGTCTAAGTTAGGAATGCTAATGGTGCCTGTCTTTAAAGGGTAGGGGCAACGTTAAGGAACTTTGTTTCAGAAAATTTTTGTGCAACACTTTTTCTTAGGTAGGAAGCGTACTGAAATTTTTTACTTTGTCACTTTCTGCGAATGATTTTGCTTGAGTCCAGATCACATTGAGCCTCTTCCAAATAACTGGAATTCCACAAGGGAAGTTCTGAGGGGCCCTTACTGTCCTGCTGAATAGCATTTAGCTGTGTTTATTGATTTCTACTTTGATATCCAAAGTAGCATTATATAGTCTGTTCTAACCTAATTATATGTTTTCTAAACAACTTAGAAATGATCCAACTTAGGTCTCCAAAAGAACTTGTAGGCAGTGACCTGATGCCTAAACCTTCCCTTAATGCGTATTTATCGAGTACAGTAGACTCATCCAGTAACAACTGTCTGCCACTTTATAATCATCATCATGAGACATCAGGTATTCATTCAGTCCACAAATATTTACATAGTGCCCACCCTGGGACAGCCCCTTTACTATAGGCTCTGGGGGAACAGCATGGACAAGGTACAGATGCTGTTCTCAGACAGCACAGTTGAGTGGGGAGTAATTACAGTTAAGGAATAGATTCCCAGTGTTAGGACTACTGATATTCAGAGAACAATGAGAGCACCTCAGAAGGCTTGGCATACACAAGCTGGGGAATAATAAGCATTAAAATGATAAATGCATAACCAAGTTATAAACTCACACGACATACTTTAAGTTCCCCCTTGAAAGAAAATCCCAATGATTCCATGGACTTGGAGAAATTAATTGCTACTCTTGGTCACTTTGGCTTATGACTTCACTGGTTATCTTTCCATTTAACAAGGATTTACCAAGCGCAGAGATACTTCATGTCCAGCTGGTACACTGGGAATACAAAGATGAAGACAGTGAAACGCCGTTCCTCGAAAAGCTTATTTTTTCTACTCCACAGGTCCACCTTCATATTAGCAGGAGTTCGGAGCTTCTATCCCCAAAGAGTTTCTATCTCCCATAGCTAGCTATGGGAGAGTCAAAAAGGTAAAGGAATCAATGGAGAGAACTATGTCCTTCCCATGCCTTCAACATCCTCCTTGAAATGCAAATCAGAACCACAATGATACCATCTCATACCAGTTAGAATGGTTATTATTAAAAAGTCAACAAATAACTTATGTTGGTGAGCTTGCAGAAAAAAACAGAACATTTATACACTGCTGGTGGGAGTGTAAAAACAGCGTGGCAATTCCTCCAAGAACTGAAAACGGAAATACCATTCAACCCAGCAATCCTGTTATTGGGTTTATACCCAAAGGAATATAAATTGTTCTGTTATAAAGACACATGCATGTGTATGTTCATTGCAGCACCATTCACAATAACCAAGACACAGAATCAACCTAAATTCCTATCAATGATAGACTGGATAAAGAAAATGTGGTATGTAGTATTCCATGCATACCATGGAATTAGTTCATGTCCTTGGCAGGAACATGGATGGAGCTGGAGGCCATTATCCTTAGCAAACCAACACAGGAACAGAAAACCAAGTGCCATATCTTCTCACTTATAAGTGGCAGCTAAAAGATGAGAACTCATGAACACAAAGAAGGGAACAACAGACACTAAGGTCTATCAGACAGTAGAAGTTGGGAGGAGAGACAGGATCAGAAAAAATAATTAATGGGTAGTTATTTTTAACTCAAGTATTTCATACTTGGGTGATGAAATCATCTGTACAACAAACCCCATGACACAAGCTTACTTAGGTAACAAACCTGCACATATATCCCTGAGCTGAATATAAAAGTTAAGGAAAGTAAAACATAAGTGGAGATAAAATTAATGACAATAATCACGAAGTGAAAATTTAAGAAAAACCAAAAACGAAATCCTCCTCACCCTCCATGGCCCAAATAAAATGCCAACTCCTTCACAAAGCTCTCCTAATGAAGCCGAAGTGACCTACATATTGTTTAAGCAAGGCCCCTCACGTGGGAGTTTCTGTGGTCTTTAATACATGGACTATAAAATCGCACATGTTCTAAACATTTATATATCCCCTGCTAAGTTCCAGGTTGAGGTCAAGTACTGTTTCTGGTCTACTTTTACATCTGTCAAAGACTTGATTCAAGGATTTTTATATATGTGACAAATGAACATTTGATGAGTAAATGACTGAACACAACTTACACCAATGGCTTTCTCCTTTCTTCCTTTCATTTCTTTCTTATTTCTAATAAGTATAGGTATTTTAAAAAATATTCTTCCTATATACTACCTATGCATTTTTCTACCTGTCGAATATGTTCACTGAATAAAAAGGATGATAAAATAGTAAAAGAAGAATTAAAAACACCTATACTCTCATCACCCAGAATATAGACACTGTTTAATGTCTTGGTGTATTTTCTTCCAGTCCATGTGTATTCAGGTTTGAAACTGAAGTTCTATCATGCTCTATATAAAACTTTATGTCCTGTCTCAGAGATGGTATTACAACAAGAATGTCAACACCAAAAATTTCAGGCTGAATTAACGCAAATTAGAAGAAGAGGCTGTCCTACATGATTCTTGGATTAAATCAGAAGATGTGGTTCCATCCAGTAATCCCACCATCTACTGGTATAATCAGTCTCTTGGGACCTCAGGTGTCTCCTCAACTGTAAAACGGAGGTAGGGGGATATCAATGGCTGAGTTAGCCTCATCTCTGATGTAATATGACAATTTAATTCCATTATATGTGATGAAATGGCATGCACTATTATTTGGTGTACTTACACAGAAATCTTGAGGCTATTAATACAACAACCTCCTTTCCTAAATGAGAAAACCAAGACTCAAAGAGGAAAGTCCCTGGCAGATTTCAGCTACAAAGCTGTAATATCCAATTCCAAGTCTGTGCATTTTTCTCAGTCCTGGGATGTTTCTCAATCAGAACCAAGCTAAGGTGGGGCCATGTCTAGCTACAGGTGATAGGACAAGGCTCATCAATGCCAAATCAGCTTCCAGGCCATCTGTGGTGATGTGTTCCTCAACACTAGGATGGATGTTGGTTTGAGGAAACATGTGAGGTACAGTCCTTCTTAAAAGGAGCTTAGATTCTCATAGAGAAGGCAAACTTATCACACTACCACATGCTGTCTGTGGTGATTTACTAAGAAAGAGCCAGTCAGTATCGCAGGACAGGGCTGATGCAAGCTGTCATGGCCAGGTGGAAAAGGTAAAGCCAACAATTAGTGGAAAAGCCAGGAGAGAGCAGGTAGAATGCCAAAACCTGGGAGCATAGCAGGAGCTCCAGGCTGGGGCATGACCAGGTGTAGGGAACTAGAATAGCCAACAGAAGACATCCAAGTCCCAGCCCAACAGATGCCAGAAATCAGCTCCTTTGCCAATCTCAGTTCCAAAACTGGGGAGCGAACAGCCAAGGTGTACTCCCTAGGGATGCAACATTGCTTTGGGCCAAAGAGCTGGCAATGCTTTTGAAAAGTCTGCTCTTCCGAGCTCCCGCACCTGCACTTATCTTCAAGAATGACCTCTAATTCCACACCACCCCCAGTTCCAGAACCTGCATTGTCAGATGATGGCACTGTAGAATTGGGCTAATTTAGACAGGATGGTTTTGGGTAAGAGACTCCACTTCTCAGCCTCATACTCAAACTCCATTGTGTCCACATCTTCAGGCCCACATGATAGATTTTAACAAGGTCTGTGCGGATAATAGGACAGAAATTCAAAATCTCACATTTTCTTTTATAAAAAAGAGTTCATAGGTTAATCTCTAAGTTTTAAAAATATTTTCAAATAGGTCACCAGAAGGGGTCAGGAAACAGGTTTGTGGTCACTTACCTTCTCTGAAAGTCAGTTTCTTTCTATATAAAATAAATGATTTAGACTTTGTCAGATTTTATTTATTATGTTTTATTTTTCTTTTCGAGGCAGGGTCTCACTCTGTCACCCAGGCTGGAGTGCAATGGCGTGATCACAGCTCACTGCAGCCTTGAACTCCTGGGCTCAAGGGATCCTCCCATCTCACTCTCACAAGTGGCTGACACTGCAGGCCTGTGCTGCAGCATCTGGCTATTTTTTATTTTTAGTAGACACAAGGTCTTGTTATGTTGTCCATGCTGGTCTCGAACTCCTAGCTTCAAGCAGTCATTCCACCTTAGCCTCTCGAAGTGCTGGGATTATAGGTGTGAGCCAACATGGCTGGCCTCAAATTTCATTTTTTAAATAAATACTTAATTTGAAATAATCTTAGGTAAGTTACAAAGACAGTGCAAAGGATTCCTGTGACATATTTACACAGTTCCCCCTGATGTTAACATATCACCATGATACTTTTGTCAAAACTAAAACTATCATGTTATCAACTAAACAGACTTTATTCATACTTTGCCAAATTTCATTTTGACCCCCAAATACCATTGTTTTAAAACAACAAGATATCCGATTTCTTTTGCTGTTTATTTTTTTGATATAATTTTCAAGAGCCTATTTTTGGGATAAAGGAGGTCTAGTGGTAATGAATTCATACTTTGGGAAGATGCTCAGGAAAAAATTCTGAAATGGGAAAGATGTCAATCAGAGCTTCCAGGTTACAGACTGAGGGACAAAAGCCTTCACTTGCAGGGACTGGGCTGGTCACTGTGCGTAAGAAATAAATACATGAAATGGTTTTATATTTTACTTAAATGATTCTAATCTATCTCCATCCGCCAAGATGTCTGAGTCTTAAACTGTAGCATGGAACCTCTGCTTGTGACATGCTAAAATGCATTATGTGTATATTTGGCAATTCAGTCTTTTCAACTTAGTTTTCACTTCGCACTTTCATACTTAACAAGGATCTAGTCTGGATTAAGACAGTAAAATATGTTCAAGGAATCTCTCATTTAAATATGCTCACTGGAGCCTTGCAATAATCATTATGAGATAATCAACGTTATGTTTTTAATCAATTTTGTATTTTCCTTTCTAATTTTCTCATACATTTAATTTCTTGGGAAATTAAGTATCAGAAATTCTGAAAGGGATTCTTTTCAAGTGATGCTTTTTCTAGACCAACTTAGTTAATATATAAAAATTAACACAATAATTTGTTAAAGAATTTGGTAGACTTCTAATAAACACGAAAGCAAAAAAAAAAAAAAAAAAACACACGAGGCACTGTATTGACAATTTTATAAATGTTAGTTCTTTTGTGACTCCCAGGTTCCATTATTATTCCCATTTGACAGATAGGAAATGAATTCTCAGTTTTCTCAATTCTCTTACCCAGTTTCCTCAATTCTCTGAACTCTGGCAAGGGATACCCAAACATAGCCATGGCAAATACAATCAGGAATCCACCTTCCTCACCTCCACATTGCACAGGGCCCTGTTCTCCCCAAGATTGTCTACCAGTTATAGAGCCAAGATTAACCCATACAAAACAATTAGAAAGTCAGTACTGTGGTCATTAAAAAGAAATACGTGTGACTGCACTCTGAACTGTACACAAATTACATACGAGTCATATTTTTATTATTAACTGCTGACACCAAAGTCAAGAACTATCATTTTTCCCCCTGGTTTTAAACTGGCATAGAATTAGTTTTATGCCAGTTTAAACATTAACTCTAGTTAATATTCCCATCTCTTCCTATTCTTTTGGTGGGAATACTAAGTCCATATACCAATTGTATAAAGAAAGATGAAGGATATAGAGGTAATGGGAAGGCAGGGAGATCCAGTTTGCATTTTTCAGAATCTGAATAACAACTTCTAATGTTTCAGGACTAGCCTAAAGGCACAAAATGCTTCTGGAACCAAAAAAAAAAAAAAAAAAAAAAAAAAAAACTCTTCCAAAGTTTTGTTTTCAAAGAGATTATAGTTTCTGAAGACAAATCCCACTAACCTTTTTCAATTCATCCTTTTTTTTCATTGATAATTTTTGTTTTAAAAAAAATACATCTGGACAGTTTACTAAGTCCTCAGAGGCTGAAAACCTAGCTATAACAAGTACTATATTTGACACATTTTTCTTCAGGCTAAGTTAATTCGTTTAAGGTTTTAGTGTTTAAATAAACTGCTGCCCAAATCAATAATCTACAAAATCATTCACTCAGGGAGAGGTCTTCAATCCTTTTGCCCCATTTAAGGCTGATTTGCATGGCAAATGAACATATCTTATTATATTCCTCAGTTTGCTCCGTGCACTTCTAACACAGTGCTGTGTGTATTTTCAAAGAAACTAAGGCACCCCTCTTAATATGGTGTCACAGCAGTACTTAGTGCAACCAAGACACTGAATATGGTCTGAGAATATGACAGGAGCACACATCAGAGAAGCATCCCTCATTTCCTGTTCACCACAGGCAGAGCAGCAGGGTGACTAGGGAGGTAGAAATTGAGTTTGACACAGTGGAAACTCAAGTTTTGCTAACTGCTCAATGTGAGACTTCAGGCAAGTTGCTTAACATCTCTGTACCCATCTCTTTATTTATAAGAAAAGATAATAATAGGACAGTTATTTCATAAGGTCATTGTACAGTTAATATACAAATGTTAGCCATTATTATTTATCATAGACTTGCAGAAAAAGGGTAAATCATATGTATCCTTAAAAATTATCATATCTGAGGCTCGAGAATATCTCAGCTAAACTCTATGTGAGCTGCCTCAGGATAAACTGCACAGTCCCTGCCTGAAACAGCTCTGCATACCACCTTCTTGCTTTCTTGTGAAGCAGAGGTTAATTCCCACTGTAGTTCACAGCCATCTCCAAATTCAAAGTTATACTCTGTAATGAAATCAAATTTTCTATCTTTCTGGTTAAGAATAATTATTATGAAACCATCTATGATCCCATGACACATTATATTGGGGAAGAGATAGTTCATTAAAAACTTTTACAGGCGAAAAAATCAAACTACCCCATTAAAAATTGGGCAAAAGACATGAACAGACACTTTCCAAAAGATGACATACACGTCACCAAAAGTCTATGACAAAATGCTCAATATCAGTAATTAATAGAGAAATGCAAATCCAAACCACAATGAGATACTACCCCACACCAGTCAGAATGGCTATTAATAAAAAGTCAAAAAATAACAGACACTGGCAAGGTTGTGGAGAAAAAGGGAACGTTTATACACTGCTAATGGACATGTAAATTAGTTCAACCATTGTGGAAGACACTGTGGCAATTCCTCCGTGAATTTAAAACAAATACCATTCATCCCAGCATTCCCATTATTGGGAATATATATCCAAAGGATTATAAATCGTCCTATTGTGAAGACACATGCATGTGTATGTTTACCACAGCACTGTACACAATAGCAAAAACATGGTGTCAACCTAAACGCCCATCAATAATAGACTGGACAAAGAAAATGTGGTACATATGTATCATGGAATACTATGCAGCCATTAAAAAGAATGAGATCATGTCCTTTGTAGCAACATAAATGGAGCTAGAGGCCATTGTTCTAAGCAAACTAACACAGGAACAGAAAACCAAGTACTGTATGTTCTCACATATAAGTTGGAGCTAAAAAAAAAAAAAAAGAAAAAAAAAAGAACATGTGGACTCTAGGAAGAAAACAAACACTGAAGCCCACTTGAGGGTGTAGAGAAGGGAAAGGATCAGAAAACCTACCTCCTGGGTACTATGGTTATCTGTGTGATGCAATTATTTGTACACTGCACCCCCATGACACATAGTTTACCTATCTAATAAACCTGAACATGTACTCCTGGACCTACAATAAAAGTTTTTTTAAAAAGTGAACAGATAAAAATATAAAGATGATGTCTTCGCATGAGAAGGAGTCCTATTTTATATGGAGATCACTTACAGCCTCTCCAACAAGGTGGCTTTAGAGCAAAGACCAGAAATAAGTAAAGAAAGAATCTTAGCAGAGACAAAAACAAGTTCAAAGGCCCTAAGAGAGGGATGTGCCTGATGGGTCTGAGGAATGACAGGGATCCTAGAATAGTTGGGACCTTGGGCAAGAGGGAGAGTCGGCGAAACGGGGTCAGAGAGAGGTGAGGCCTGGCATTATAGGGACTTGTAGGGTGTGCTGAAGGCTTTGTATTTTATATTGGGGATCCTTTGGAGGGTTTGGGCAGGGAGTTGACTGATCTATCTTTGAGAAAGTCATTAACTGCTGGTGGAGAAAAGATCACTGACGCTCACTGGCAAAAAGCAACATAGCAAACGTGGAAAAAGGGGCCACATCACATCATCTATGACTTATCTGTGAATACACAGTCCTACCATAATGGTGACTTAGGCTGTGGTGGTAATGGTGAAAGTGGAGAGAACTGCTGGATTCAGAACGTATTTCAAAGAGAAAGCCAAAGGATATTGTGACTGACTAGATATGTGTGTATGCGTGTGTGTGTGTGTGTGTGTGTGTGGTGGGGGGGTGGGTAAATGACTGTGAGATAAACAGGAGGCAGTTTTTGCTCAAAACTTTTGTAACATTCAGTGAGACAGGGCTGCTACATGCAGAGTTTCTTAGTCATCTTTACTTTCATCACCAGGACTAGTAGTATGCTATCTTTGTGCCATTTTCTTCCTCAAAGGAATAATAGTATTAAATCGCTTCACAAGAGCCTCTAGTTTCTATACAGAATATCAAAACCATATTGCTATCTGAGGGCTTTGGCTGTATTCATTCACTAAAGGATTGTTGATTGAATACGGTATTCACGTCTAAGTATTCGGTACTGTCCTAGGTGCTGAAGAGGTAGTGCTTAAATATGACCTTTCTGTACAGGTAATTCAAAACAGAATCTTAGCATAATTTACAATTACTCCATGCCAGGGCCTTTAGTATTGGCTGACAGTAGTTAAAAATGCAAAAATGAAGCGTAGAAATGCAAGTAATCCACTTATATACAGTTCCCCGAGGACCGCTGTAATTTCACTGTTCTGTGACTTCGCACATTTTGCCACTAACGCCCTAACCTGGCAGAAAATTCTGGTCACTTTTAAACTCAATCGACTCAACTCATAAGACACCTGTCCTGAATTTCCTTGCCCACAGCAGGGTTGAGTCATACTTTGTGACCTGTTCCGTTTTAGCCCTTATCACTCTCTATTGCGATTATTAGTTTGCATATCTGTATTACCTGATAGACTGTAAACATCACAGGAACCATGTCTTAATTTTTGTGCTTGGAGTGCTTAGAACAGGACCTTATATGTAATAACGCTCAATAAATAGAAGTTTAAAAAATGAATGAACCAATCGATTGGACTGCCCTCTTTAATTCCATGATTCCTAGAAGCTAGAAACTACAATTTATACCTTTGAAACACCTGTGTCATTTAGAACAGAGCAACTATTTTATATTTGCTACTTAAATTTCCACCTATGTGGCATCTCACATTTCCATCTGTTCAGAATTTATTAAAAAGATGACCTTGAGAAGATTTTTGAGTCTTCACGATTCCTTGAATGAGACTCAAGTGCTGGTATTTTCTAATTTACAGAATCTGCAAAGAAACTTGGTTTTCTCTAATCATAAAAATATTATTTTCCAACAGTGGAAAAAAATGGAGTCAACCCGTGAAATTCAGGGATCACATAAACCTAGATATGTCTGAATAAGAGTAGTTCTGTGCTATTAAATAAGAAGATAATTTTTTAAAAAGAGAATTAAAAACTATGCATCAGGAATGTGTCCTCCACCATTGCTCTTGCAAGCATAAAAACACTCCATGGCCATCCCAAGAAGGTAAACCACAGCTGTGTGACCCTGACCCATCTTTAGTGCTGTGGACCTCACTAGGCAGAGACACGTAGTAGTAGCTAGGTCATACATGTTTGCCATAAATAATCATTAAATTTTCTGCCCAAAGGCGCAACCTCCTGATACACACTCTGAATCTGGCATCCTCCTACACCCCCAGGCTACTGCAAATCCACACTGGCAAAGGAAAAAAAGAAAAATAAACTTCTTTCGTCTGTAATATTTGAAATAGAACATGCACAGAATCTGAGAAGACTCACGTTGGACTCCAATGCTAGAAAAGTATAAAACGCCTTTGGAAAGGACAAGCGTGGGGAGAAAAATCAGCAGAAACAGAAATTTCTGCAGATTACAAAATGAAGAACACGGAAAAATCAGAGCCAATATGAAAATTATTGAAAGAAAAAATTTCAGCAACTTTCTAACTATGTTCTTAATGTATTTCAGCAGGTAATTGTGTTTATAAAACTAGAACAGGTAGCCATAAAGAGAGAAGGAAAAACTGCATTAAAGTGAAAATGTCATTGCTAAATAAGAAAGCGCAATTAAGGTAGTAAAGGGTGTTATTACACAAGGAAACCCTGGCGTCCCCAAAGACAAAGACCCTGCTGGCTTGCAGAAGGTTGAAAATGTTGGAAACCTCAAGGAATACAGAAACAGTGATGGGAGCAGACACATTCCTTTTGACACTGAAGCTCTTTATATTTTTATATACCTTGCCTTATGAAGTACTTGCCAAACAGCACTCCAGAAGACCCAGATGGTTCTCAGTTCTGATAATGTTTAGTATCAATATGTCTAATTATACTGATGCATATAAAAGACGCAATAAGGGCCACATTTTCATGAATCCAATATATCACAGGTGGGAAAGTGTATTAGTCAATTCTCACACTGCTCTGAAGAACTACCTCAGACTTTAAAAAGAAAAGAGGTTTAATTGGGAACACACAGACACAGAGAGGGTAACGACACACACCACAGCCTCTTGGGGGTCGGGGGTGAGAGGAGAAAATTTCCAGGACGGGTCAATAGGCACAGCAAACCACCATGGCACACGTATACCTATTTAACAAACCTGCACGTTCTGCACGTGTATCCAATTTTTTAAAAGAATAAATTTTAAAAAAAAGAAAAGAGTTTTAATTTATAAAGAAAAGAGGTTTGATTGACTCACAGTTCTGCAGGATTAACAGGAATCATGACTGGAAGGCCTCAGGAAACTCGCAATCATGGGGAAATGGGAAGGAGAAGAAGCACGTCTCAAAACGGTGGAGCAGGAGAGAGTGAGCAAGCGGGGAAGTGCCACACACTTTCAAACAACGTGATCTCGTGAGAACTCACTCACTATCACGAGAACATCAAGGGGGAAGTCTCCCTCCAGGATTCAATCACCTCCCAGCAGGCCCCTCCCCCAACACGTGGGAATTATAACTCAAGATGAGATTTGTGTGAGGACACAGAGCCAAGCCGTATAAGAAGGGAAGTGCATTAGTAAAGGGACTCTGATTCTGGCCCAATTATATCCTAGTCCAGTGGTTCCCAAGGCAGGGTCTCCAGACCAGCAACAGCAGCACCTACGAAGCTGTTAGAAATGCAAATTACAGGGTCTTACCTCAGACCCTCTAAATCGGAAACTCTGAAGTGGGGGAACCTGTATTTTATTTGAAGAAGCTCTTCAGGTGATTTTGATGTACACTACAATTTGCAGACCACTGCCATCACACACATACACACACATACACACGAGTAATAAAAGGCAGTGATTCTCAATCTTGGCTGTGCATTAACATGGCTTGGGGAGAATTAAACACATTTTATGCATTCTGGACCCCAGAAAATGAAATCTGAATTGCTGCAAATGAAATTCAGGTGATTCCAATGTGTAACCAAGTTTAAGAACTACTGCTTCATAAGACAAAAGGGAATCCAGAGTCTAAGTCATGGCACCGTGGTAAGAAATGGAAAAACTGAAGAAGGTATTAGTAGAGACAAGAAACAAACCCAAACAATAAACTTTTGTAAATTAGAATTTGGACTGCTGAAGAAATGCAAAAAGATAGCTCTACACCTTACCCAGGGAGCAAGTTGAGAAGAAATTAGGCTGAAATAGGCTTCAACTGTCTGAACCCTATGTCGTGGGTGCCTAGTGGAGCACACCTGAAAACGATGAAGAAAAGAAAAAATGAACAGCACATCCAGGAAGGGTAATACACCTGTGGTTTCCAAATTTTCCTGCACATTGGAATCAGCTGAGGAGCCTTAAACACTCCCAATGCCTGTGCTCATGTGATTTAATTAGACTGGGTGTGACCCTGGCGTAAGAAGGTTTAAAAGATTCCTCAGGTGAATCTAATGTGTAAACAAGCCTGGGAACCACTACAATATATGGAGAATAGCCACTTCAGAAGAATTCCAAGCAAACAGGAGAGGATCAAAACTAAAAAAATAAAATAAAATAGAAGAAAATGTTCCTGAGATGAAGAAAAATTTGTGCCTCAATGTAAAAATAACTCTTGTAACTGGTGTTTAGATAGACCCAGTTACAAGAGATCAGCTTTCAAACACAGCCCTGTAAATTGCTCAATTTTAAGGACAAAGAAAATACCATAGAAAAATACAGGCAGGAAAAGAAAATCAGGTTAATACAAAAACACAGAAAGATAAAGGACCAACATCTAGACAGTGCTGACCATAAATAGTAATAACAGGAACCTGAGTACAATTACGAAATTCTCACACATGTGCAAAGTCAACTGATGATAGTAACTTCTTGTACTATCAAAATCAGAAGACAATTAACAAGGGAAATATTAAAAATGAGAAGAGTGGAAATGCTTTATACTTTTTGTTACTGGCATATTTCACTTAGCATAACATCATTAAGGTTCATACACATTGTAGTATGTAACAGAATTTCCTTCCTATTTAAGACTAAATAAAATTTCAGTGGAGTATTTTATATATACTACATACATGAGATACCTCGAGTAGTCAAATTCGTAGAAACAGAAAGTAGAATGGGGGCTGCCGGGGGCTGCCAGGGGCTGGGGAAGGGCCAGGGGAAGTGAGGAGCTAGCGTTTAATGGGTACAAAAGTTCTAGTTTTATAAGATGAACAGAGTTCAGGATATGGATGATGGTGCTGGTTGCACAACAATGTGAATGTACTTAATGCCCCTGAACTGTACGTTTTAAAAAGGTTAAGTTTGTGTTATACGTATTTTATCAGAATTTTAAAAATAATTTATTTTTAAAAAGGTGAACTTTAGTACAAAAGAATCGGTGGTGAGTGATGCAACCACTAAACCAATGGGTTCTCAGACATGACTGCACAATCTCTGGAAGCTTGTAAGAGTACCATGGCCCTGTTACCACTCCCAGATATACCGATTTAATTGGTTAGACAAGGCCCCCAGAAGTATTTTTAAGTGGTTCCCCAGGTGATACTAATATGTAGCTACGGTTTAGAATTGCTGTACTAAAACAGTTAAATAATGATCGCTAATAACAATTATTGAAAAAAGATGTAAAATGGAAATACTTTAAAAACAACTTGCCTCTAAACTTTCATATTATATTTACTCTGTCCTTGCATGAAAAAGTAAGTCAGTTCATTATTGCACAGGCTGAACAGCTCTGCCTAGGGAGATTCTCAGAGCCCCACAGCAACTGCCCAGGGGTGTGCAAGCACATATCCCTCAGAACTTAGGGCTGACCCCCATGTGAGGTTCAGAGTCCATCTGAATTAGACATGTGGGGAAGCGGGGACTCAGGAGAGAGACTGGGAATCTCCTGATGCCATCTGTACTTTCATTTGAATTAGCCTGGATGTGTGATGGGAATAGTGCCCTTCTATGTGCCAGCCTTGGATAATGACTCCAGTACAGCATGCCTGAGAGGGGTAGGGGCAAAAGTGAATAAATAATAGATATTTCATTAGAGGGGCACACTGATTTTTAAATAGAACAAATTAAGAGATATAAGAGAGAACGAGAAGAATGATAACATATGCATGCAATTCCTTTTCTTTCTGTTTTCAATTTTGAAAGTAGGGGAGAAAATATCTGCAGTGGTCAATTTACCTAGCAAATGTAACCAAGAAAAAGTGTAAAGTGTTTCTTAACCTTGACACTACTGGAACGTGATGCCAGACAATTCTTTACTGCAGGGAGTATTGCAGGATGTTTAGCAGTATCCCTGGCCTCTGCCCACTGGATGCAGCAGCACTTCCTCTCCTCAGCTTTGGCAACCAATGACGTCTCCAGACATTGCCAAATGTCCCCTGGGGGGCAGAGAGCAAAATGGCCCCTAGTGGAGAACCACTGGGGTAAACTAAATTTAAGTGTTTTTAAAGAAAAAGCAGAGATTAATTTTCATCCTCTCAAATTTGTACAAAATACCATGTATTTTTACATTTCATTCTTGACATTGTTAATTAAAGACAGAAATTAGTTCAAATACATTCCGGAACAATGTAAAGGTAAGTACTAATAGAAAGAAAACAGACTTTATATCATCACAACCATTTGAATTAAAAAAGGAGAAAAAAACCCAAAGTCCATCTGTCAAATGACATAAAGCATAAAAAGCAGAAAGTTAAAACAAGGTGACAGAAGACAAGCACAGGTAGAGAAAATAAATGTGGGGGAATAAACCTCTGTTAGAAGGTGAACAACCACAAATTAGGATAAAATCACAAGTTCAGCTGTTCATAAAAAAAGGGAGAATTAAAGGGCAGTGGAAAACATACTTGGCAAAAGCAGACCAATAGGAAACAGGAGCAGTGCTCTTCTCAAAGTTGGAAGTTAAAGCTTACAGATTTACAGAGCCACAAGGTTTACTCTATGGTTCTATAATTAATAAAGTTAAAATAGGCCTGAACTCAGAAGACAGTAGAATAATAAGCTATTGATATTTTCTTCTTTATACATTGATATAATTTCTAACTGAAGTTCCTTGAAGGCAGCAGCTGTATTTTATTTATCATGTATTCACAGCGCCACTGTGCCTGCCAAGGAAATCACCCTCATTTATAAATGTTGGAAAACTGAATGTGTTTACATGATCTACGGACCCTGGTGGAGTTAAACGATTCATTGTCGGGGCTCCATTTCCTTCTCTATAAAATGAGGAGTCTCTGCTTTCCCATCTCCATACTGATATCTTTATCCCCTACCCCCTTTTATTAAACACCAGTTGCCAACATTATGCCTCAAAATTAGTGTTAAGCTTATGGGACAGGCAGACAGTAAGAATCGCTCACATTAAGCAGTTTATATTGAGAAACTAGTTATTAATTCAAAATGCTATAAGACCCATATTCAACAGAACTATAAGGTAGCGTTGCTATGAGAACAGTCATGTCAGATGGGATTACATTTTGACAGCTCTTTTCAGCCTCATACCTTTCACAGAGGATATTGCCTTGAAATGGTAGGCAAAGTTATAAGCTCGTTGAGATCAGTGACACTGTATTTTCCATTTTGATATCCCCTTCCCTGGCTCATAGTAGGTGCTCAGTAAATGGGTGTTGATGGTGAATTAAATAAAGACCCATCTTGTTGGTTCTTGGATGGGGCCCTCAAAATGTCATTCCTTTCCTCTAAATTTCTCAATGACTTTGAAGAGGATGCTTAAAAAATACAACCTAGACCTAGCATAAGGAGGCTGAGTATACGCAATAGTTACAATGGCACCACCCAACTTGTCACCACTCAGCTAGGATTACTGCACAGAGGCTATTATTGGAAATTAAATCAAGACTCACTCCCAGCAACAGACTGAGGTGTGCACCCATCTCTCCCCCACCCTTACTGTTCATGCCCCTCCAAATTAAGTAAAACAAAATAAAAAGTTCCAGTTTAACATGCTCTTATTTAAAGTTCCAGACTGCCTCAAAGCCATATTGATCAAGTTTCAATTTGAAGCTGGAGCCTGAAGCAGTGAGATCAATATGAGGCCTTTATTTAAATAGCTCATCTGCAAAAAAAAAAAAAAAAATTCTAACACTATAAAAACACTGGGCTGATGAGAAAGCCAGATTTCTTTTTTCAGAAAAAATAAACTACTCTAAAAAAGATACAACCAAATATTTATGCTTGTGATAGACAAACTTTTTTTAAAAGAGGAGAAAACATATTTAGGCAGAAAAAACAAAAATCACTAAGACTTGCCTAGAACCCTTACTGATTTAGTTGCAAGGTTTATTTCTGCGTTTCTATGCTTTTTTTTTCCTTCATGTAACTGTTAAGCTACTTTTTGTGGATGCTGAATATAATTTTTTACATTTACTCGATTGGTGAGTGCCCATTTTGTGCCTAGCATGATGCAGAGTGCTAAGAGGGATCCCAGAGAAATGTATGACATAGCTCTTTTGGCCCAAGAGTGTACAATGCAGTGTGCAAAACAGATAATCTAAAAAGACAGTGTTGCTTTAAGTAAGTCTAAATAAATGATCCTGATGAAGACCTCAGGAAGTCAATGAAGGGAAAGAATAGTTTAAACTTAAATAATAAGCTATGAAGACAGATGTCAGCCACTTACTGTTTCCTTAAACAAGTTTCCAACCTCTTTGTTGGTCTGTTTCTTAATTTGTGAAACAAGAAACATGATACATCTACACCACAGGGCTGTTGGGAAGAGACATAGGTGTCAAGAACGTTG
This sequence comes from Cacajao melanocephalus, assembly GCA_963573385.1. NCBI lineage: Eukaryota > Metazoa > Chordata > Mammalia > Primates > Pitheciidae > Cacajao > Cacajao melanocephalus. The sequence goes on from CAUYLG010016890.1 coordinate 36,344, forward strand.
ACTATTGGCCATTAGAGTAAAAGAAGGGGACTTTGTGTGCATTTAAACAAGCCAAAAGGCATCGTAGAGGAGATATGGCCTGAATATAGGCAAAATTGGCTAGGTTAAGAGGAGGTGAGCTTGGATAGGTTTTTTTTTGCCTTTCCTGGGTCTCAGTTTCCTTAGGAAGATAATACATGTCATACTTTTAGCACACAGCCTAGTTATTCATTGCTGTGAAACAAATGACCTCAGAATTTGGTGGCTTAAAACACTTATTTTGCTCTCTAGCTGCAATTTGGGCAGGGCTTAGCAGGGACAGCTGCCTATGTTCCACTTGACATCAGCTGGAGCAGCTTAAAGCCTAGGGGCTGGGATCATCACAAGGCTCCCTCACTCTCGTGTCTGGTGGCTGATGCTGGCTGGACCCTAGCTGGAGCTATCAGCTGGATCACTTTCATGTGGCCTCTTCACATAGCTGTATACTTCCTTGCAATTGGTGGCTGCATTCCAAAGGAAAACATTCAGAGTAGCTGCATCCTATTTTATGACCCAGCCTTAGAAGTCACATAATATCACTTCCCCACACACCATTGGTTGGAGCCTATGCAGATTTGCCAGGAGAGGAAATTGACTTCAACTCTGAAAGGGGAGTGTCAAGGATCTAGAAGAACAGGTAGCAATGGAAATAATACTGTAGCCATTTTTGGAAAATAAAATCTGCCACACTTAGTATGCTTTCTAAAACCTTTATAGCTAGTAGAGTAGTAGTAATATTAGAAAGGAGAAGCTTGATGCAAGAAAAGACTTAGCAAGGCATTCCACAAATGTGCATTTATTATGGGCATAAATATAAATAAGACATAGTTTCTACCCTCAAGGAACTTATGATCATACAAATGATTATAACTCCATTTGTTAAATTCTAGAATGTAGAACATGAAAAGCTCTGGAGCAAAGAAAAGAAAAAAAAATTACTCAGAGATGGGGAAGCTTCAGTGATCTAGTGCCCACCATAGGATTCAGTTTTTATGGGGCCTGAAGTTTATACAATTTGAGGCTCCTCTTTAAGAAAAAAAAAAAAAAAACATAAAATTACAAATGCAAAATCAGACACAGCCCATTCTGAGGTGCCTGTGAAAGTGAGGAGCCTTGACACATAAGCTACAGCGTCAAAGAAAATCGGCTCTGACGGGGCTTAAATCAGAGAGGGAAGGAAGTGAGGCTGGGAGGAAACTGACAGATTCAGAGAAAATGGAAAGGTCAAGAGGCAGAGAGTCTCACTAAGGCCAAGGAGCTCAAAATAGGGAAAAGACGGTAAGACAGTGTAAGAATGGGCTGCGTCTTTGCAGAGGAAGGCAGTGGTAGGAAACAATAACTTATTTACAGTTGGGTTGGGTTTGGAGAGCCTACAGGATGGGAAAAGAATTAGGATTTTATGTCATGAGCAACTGAAATTCACTGGAAGATTATGAAAAATGAGAGTGGAATGATTTATGAAGTTTAGTAGGCAACAAGAATTGAAGAGGGGAAATGCTTGTTATCAACAATCTTTTGACACTTTCAACCTACTTGTCAATGTCCCAGACCAGATAACTGGCATTTACCCTTATTGTTTCTGCTAAGCATATCACTGGATCATTTAGAATAGCTGAAAATGGGCCAGGTGCAGTGGCTCACGCCTGTAATCCCAGCACTTTGGGAGGTGGAGGTGGGCAGATCACTTGAGGTCAGAAGCTCGAGATCAGCCTGGCCAACACGGAGAAACCCCGTCTCTACGAAAAATACAAACATTAGCCAGCCATGATAGCATGCACCTGTAGTCCCAGCTACTTGGGAGGCTGTGCCAGAAGAATCACTTGAACTCAGGAGGTGGAGGTTGCAGTGAGTGGAGATCGTGCCACTGCACTCCAGGCTGGGTGACAAGAGCGAGACTCCCTTTCAAAAAAAAAAAAAAAAAAAAAAAAAAAGCAAAAAATGGTAAATCAGAGTATTTTAAAACACGGACATTTGTTAGGTATATTTTTGGCTTATCTGTTCTTTGGGACAATATGATGTAATTATTAAAATCATATTTATGAAAAGTCTTTACAAACAGAAAATACTTAAAATTTCAAGAAAAAGAATATACACTTACATGCTATATATTTACCTAATTATACTTATGAGAATGTATGTACTTATATGCTCAGTACAGAGGAATCTACTGTAAGAATATACCCCAAAGTGTAACAATTATATCTTTGATTGGCATGTGGTGAATTTTTTACTTTTTTGTTTTTACGTGTTTTCAATAATGTGTGTCTATTGACTTAATGATTGGGTAAAAAAAAAAATTCATTTGAAACCTCGTGCCCATTTTTCAAAGTCCATCCTCAAAAACCACCTCCTTAAGAAGACTTCTGTGATGCCTGATCCCTCTTCTCCCTCCCAGGTACCACTACACTAGAGGTGCATATCCCTTCCTCCAAAATCCATTAGAACTCCTTATATTTCTCTTGCCCCATAATCATACTCAGTATTCTGTGCTATCTTCTCTAGTATCCCCCAAAGAACATATAAATCCTGTAACAGGGAACTACTGCTGCAACCCCATTGCAATGCCTTCAACATAGTTGGTGTTAAATCCCTGCAGAGTTGACACGGGTTCAGAGTATGTTGGCAATTGCGTGAAAGTGTGCAAGTTATTCAAGCAACAAGACTAAGTAACAGTAACGGTTCCATAAAAAGGTGCAGACAATTTTCCAGTGCCCAGCGAGCATTCCATATAAATGACGGAATGATTTACGAGATACCAATAATAATACATTGCTATCTAGCATCTTGTTTGACCCTTCCTGGAGCTCTTTGAGGATGTTTTTATCCACTGCAGGTGGGGTTATTTGGGAAGTGATAGAAATCCCTACCCTATGGAATTGTTGTAAGATTAAATGAGATTGTACATGTGCTTGTGTGTCTGGCACTGAATAGGGAATAAACAGTAACTGTTTTATTGTTTTCTGTGATTTGTCACAGAGCTTAGCAAACCGCTAAGACAGGAACTGTTTAGCCCACTCTCTTACTTTTCTACTATACCACAGTAGCAGGACTAGAAAGCAACGGTCTTTCTTTCTCCTGAGGATTCCTGGTACTGATCTGGCCCTCAAGCTGATAAGGGTGAACAGCCTCTTGAAATCCTGTGCCTTTTAATCCTATGATTCGGTCACAATTTCAGTGACCCTGATCACCATTATGGTTCCAGAAAAGACAATTAAACATTTTGAAATCTGAAGATATTATCATATATTTAGTATCATCAGCCTACAGACCTTCCAATAACAGATGCAATTCTTTCTAAAAGGAATGCCTCTCTCCTGGCCATTATCCTGATGATAATAGTATTCACTTACTGAATGCCAATTATGTATTCTACCAGGTAACTTGCATAGGTTAGCTCCATTTAATAACAGAAACCTTATGAGGTATGTGTTATCATCTCTATTCTTCACATGCATTTATTGAGGCTCAGGGAGGTCAAGGAAATTGTCCAAAGTTTCCAAGCTAGTAGATGGCAGAGCTAGGTCTTTCTGGCTGCAAATATCATGCTTGTTTCACTTTTCCATATAGGAGGTAATTAATACATGCATTATAATAGTGAAAGAAATATAGGAATATGTTACTATAGTAATGACCTGTATAAATACACAATTGTGACCTTCATGTCATCACTGATTTTGCCATCTTCAGGTAGGGAGGTGGCTGGGTAGATGAGAGAACAGGAGAAAAGGGTAAAATATGTTCTCGTTCCATCAAAACTGTTCTATTTATTCATTTCCTACCAAACAGTCAAAAATAAACATCAAAAAAACAGCAACCCCATAATCAATCCAAGTCTAGTTTAACCCAGTTCCTCCCCAGGCCCTCTATGTGGAGGATGCACATCACCAGCTTTTCTTTTGCAGACCCTGACCTTCCATTTTCCTCCCTTTCCTGGCTGTTCTGCCTGTGCCCTCCTGGTACATCAGCAGTCACTGCAGGCACATCAACAAAAGGTGAGTAAACACACTTAGAATGAACAAGAAGCCGAGGGGACAAGGTCAGAAGCTGTGTATCGGTACCGTCAGCCTCCCCTCGCTCCTGCTGCCATCAGCCTTGAGGCAACAGGAACAAAAATGGGAATTGCTGAAGGGGAGAAGAAGCCTGTAGCATTCAGTAGCTCAACTTGGCTGGTTGACATGGCAGTCCCTTCTCTTTTAAGAGGTAGTGGGCAGAATAATTGCACTGCTCCCCAAAGCTGAAAGTTTGGGTTTTCTCCTTTTGTGCAAGCTGCAGTGCTGCTTCTACCACCTGCCAAGGGCCAGCTGCCAGCTCCTTTGGGAGGCATTGTTTCGTTGCAAAGCAGGGGTGGAGGAAAGATGGTGCAACTCTCGCTCTCTTCTTTCAGGAGAGCATTTTGTTCCTTCGGCTGTCAAGAAGCCTTTGTACAGACAGGTCTTTATTCCCAGGGCAGAAGAACTGGAAACAAGCATTAGACATTTGCCAATTTTTGATCACTTTCCTTACCCATTATACTTTGTTCTCTCGAAATTTGTTTAGACCCTGTCTTTTTTCCTGAAAAGCTTTGAGACCTTTCCCAAAATAAGGTTTATCTCCAATTAGTATATAAAATAGGAACAGAGAGGAGGAAAGCCCAAGTCAAGCAAAGTAGAAGAAGTAAATATTTTAATTTTTTATTAAATTTAAGGGGTAGAAGTGCAATTTTGTTACATGGATGTATGGTGTAGTGGTGAAATCTGGGCTTTTGGTATATCCATCATCTGAATGGTGTACTTGCACCTTTTATTTTAAATGTAAAGATAAGCATTGCTGCAGTGATTAAGCTTTAAAATTTTCTCACATTCTTGTCAGCTGGAGAGGGAAAGGAAATATGACATTCTGAAACTGTCAAACTAGGCATCAAAGAGGTGTTAAATGGCCAGTTTGGGCATTTGGCTACACCTGCTTTACAATGTTCAGGTTACAGCCATTCAGGACATACTGTACAGAGCAGGACTCTGTGACTGTGGCAAGCCATTTGCATGACCATTAGAGAGAACAGACTCAGTCATTATTTTATGGAGAATCTTGGCCCAGCCAAAGAAGAGGTGGACAATGTTCTGTTTAGGATCCTCAGTTCTCTTAAAAGGATATTAATTCCACCTCCTTTTTAGTTGGCTGTTACAGCAAGTGGCATCACCTTTAACTGGTAACATTTAAAGCTATATTCTTGATAGCTTTACTCTTGATATGTGATAAGTAAAGAGTATTATCTTAGCTATACTCTTGTTATGCGATGAGGAGTATTATCTTAAGATTTTTATTACCCTGTGTCTATCAGGTTTATGGAAGGAAGCAATATTTGTGGGGAGTAATCCAAAAGAATTTTAGTTTATCTTTTTCCAGATGCACAAACCCTACCATTGGATCAAATCAGTTTAACTGGAAAGTATATCTCAAGATGGTGTTGGTTAACTTCTCTCTAAAGGTCTCCCTGCCCTTTTTCCAAAGTGCTTAAATACTTTTACTGAATGTCCCCTGTTGTGACACCATCATCCTGGGATGAGGGGTGGTCAAAAAAACTAAACTCATCACCATATCTACCTCCAGGTATCCAGGTGGTCCTCAGCTGGAGAACACTTGAGAGAAATGTGACTCTGACACCAGGAATAGGGAGGTGCCCTTCTTAGGAGGAGCCAGCTTTACTGATAGTTTGGACACAGTTTAGTAGAATTGATCTAATTTTCCTCTTAGAATCGGCTGATGTGAAACTTACAGGGAACCTTGGGAATCCGGGTCCCATGTAAGAAAGAGTATAGAACTTCATTGTACCAATGCTTGAAAAGCCTCAATGCCAAAGTCATTGGATGAGACTACAGGAGTTATCACTTTGACTCACTGTTTTTATCCATGTTGAATTTTTAATTTTGCAAAGTCTTCTTTATTTAATTAAGCTTGCTAATTCTTTCTGGGACAAGGTAGGACACAATAAGCACACTTACTAAAAGAAAAGAGGAAGCATATTAATTCTTCAAGAGAGTTGAAGCTTTTCTCTGGCACTAAACTCTAAAATTCACAGCAGGATGACTTAGAGGCCATTAAATAGTGTAATGGACAAGGTCTTCAATGATAAGTTTTATAATAAGTACAGAAGCAGCATTTGTGTGCCTTTTCTTTCTTTTTAAAATAAGTCTTTGATAAAAGTTAAGGGCCTAAGAAATTGCTCAGTGCTCATCAACAGCAAAATGGATAAATAAATCTTAATACACTTACACAAGGGAATACTATACAGGAATAATAGTGAATGATCTACAACTCCATACAATGAGATGGCTAAATCTCATAATCATAATGTTCAGCTAAAGGCAGACGCAAAAAGAACACATATGGATGTTTCCATTTACAATGCACTGCCTAAACTCAAAATAGGCAGTTCATCTCTGGTGTTAGGGGTCAGGATTTCTGATTTCAGCTTTGACTTCAGCCTTCACAGGGCTGAATCACCAAATGCTTAAAGTCATATCTGGCTTCCCTGGTATTGTTCATCATCAACGATCCTATGACCAGTAACCATTACTTCTAACTGTTACACTGTAGTATTGTCAGTGATATAAACGAGGTGTGTCATTAGATTTTCTTGCTATTTTCACATAAAAATAGCTAGTTAACTTACATCCTTTTTGAGCCAAGGAATTATTTAAACACAGAAATTTAAATAACAATACAAGGCAGAATAATAGAGATTCAATTGTATCATAATTCTAGTCCTTGTAGAATTGTTTGGGGTATTAGCATCTATTACATTAAACAAAAAAACTTTAAGATGTTTAAAAAATTGTCATTATTTAATTCAATTTAGGCCAAAAGTCTTTTAAGAAAAAGTCTCATTTATAAGGGAATTCTTCATATCTTGTGAGGACAAATTAAAAGCAGAATGTCAAATTCACCACATCAAAATTTCATGAGGAAGAAAAACCCCACAAACAGGTACAATAACATTCATAGTAAAATATCTTTGCTCCAGAAAAAATGAAAAATAAAAAGAATATGAAGAAAAGAGGAAATTATTAGACACAAACAAGGAATTCCAACACATTTTATTCTTACCAAACTTTAAAACTGACTTGACAAGGCAATTTTAGGAAGACAATTTTTACAGTCTCCCTCTTCCCCACCCTTCATGAAAGCTAAACTTCTAAACAAAAAGCTTGTTAAAATGATGCTATACCATATACTACTAAGTATATAACATTTTCAATATTTAAGATAAGAGGGTTTTGAGATTGATTAACCTGTGTCCTTAAAGTTCATCCCATAAAATATGATATGAAAACCCTTTTTTCCTGAACAATATTCTGTTGTGAACATAAGACTAGTAACATTATTAAATATGTCAGTTTAAAGTGAGTTTGTATGTAGTGCCGAAAGTTCCTGGACTATAATGACGACTACTAAAATGTTAATAATAAAATTGTCACAATGATTTATTTTAAAATAATGTATCAGACTTATCTCCTAGAAGCTTATTCAATTATGGTGATATTTGGCTTTAATTGAGTACTAATTTTAACACTCATGCAGTGTTTCATTTGGGCAATACATGTATTGTTGCTGCATGTATAATTTAAGCACACATAGAAAGGTGAACGTGCCCGGGGCTAAGGTCTTATGGTCAAAGTATTTGGTCTTCTAAAAGTCTCAACTATACCCACGTTAGAAGAAAATAAAATAAACCCACCTCAGAGCCTTTGCATTGGCTATTTGCTCTGCCTGAAGCACGTTCCCCCACGACTTTGTATCACTACTGCCTGATTATCATCCAGAATTAGTTCAAAGACTCTTTTCCGGAGGCCCACTCTGACCATTCTGGTGAAAGCAAAAATGCATCTGGCCACCGTTCCTTTTATTCCCAGTTCCACCACCCTGGAATGTCTGCTTCTCTGGAGACTTATCGCTAATTGAAGAAACTGTTTTCTCTCATATTTGTTGTCTTTCTGTCCAATCAGAGGATAGCAGTGGGAATGGACGCCTCTCCTTTCCTTCTCACTGGTACCCAGAAAACTTTTATGCAGCAACTCCCACCGCTGTCTACGTATTCTACCTACCTACAAGAAAAAGGTGTGCTGACTCCAATTTGACAGTTTTAAGACAAAATGGGCTGAGCAGCAAGCCTGGCTCTACCATTCCCGAACTCAATGACTTTGGACAAATTAATTCCTCCTAACTTACTTGAAAGACTAATTTTTAATAGCCACGTTTTATTCATTAAGCTGTGTAGTTAGCCATATGGTCATATTAATTGTTGCATATATAATGGAAATAATACTCTCTCTATGCATGTAATATTTAACTTAAAAATATGTGAAGCACCAGTACAAGATAACATAATTGGCAAAGGCTAGCAACCTCCCTACCTCTTCTCCTCTATGCATTTTGAGCATGCTGTCTTTCCCTGTCTAAAATGTTCTCTTGACTTCCAACCCACTTTTCTACCCAGTGAGTACCTACTCATCCTTTAGCCCTTCTGGAAGTCTTCCCTACCCCACTGGAAAAGCTAATTGCTCTTGATTTCCTTCATGCCTTGTATACGCCACATTAACTTATCATTACTGTCTACACGCTCATGATCTCCACTCAAATGGAAACTCATGTACAGCATGCAGTATACTTAAGCCATTTAGTCATTCTTTTTTTTTTTTTTTTTTTTTTGAGACAGAGTCTTGTTCTGTCGCCAGGCGCCAGGCTGGAGTGCAGTGGCGTGATCTCGGCTCACTGCAACCTCCACCTCCCGGGTTCAAGCAATTCTCCTGCCTCAGCCTCCTGAGTAGCTGGGACTACAGATGCGCACCACCACGCCCAGCTAATTTTTATATTTTAGTAGGGACGGGGTTTCACTATGTTGGCCAGGATGGTCTTGATCTCTTGACCTCATGATCTGCCCGCCTCAACCTCCCAAGGTGCTGGGATTACAGGCGTGAGCCACCATGCCCGGGCCTTTGTCATTCTTAGGACCAACCCCAGTCTCATTTACATAACAGGGACTTGGTGTTTCCTATATTCACAAAGCAATGCACTGATCATTACCCATGTAATCTGGGACAAATTACTTAATCTCTCTGTATTGCACCTCAGTTGCTCCCTTTATTACCTATCTTATGGTCTATTATGAAGTATATCTTTAAGAGCTCTGTAAGGATAGAGGTTTTATGGTTTTTGCTCACTGATGAATATCCAGTATCTTAAACAATGCCTGACTCACACAGTAGGCACTCCATAAATATTTTTAGCATGATTATTCAGTTAATCCATGTAAAATGCTGGGCACAGTGCCTGACCTATCCATGCTCAATCAATATTAGCTATTATTAGTAACTCTTGCTATTCTGCTTAGTGCCTACCTCGTTGAACACACATAGCAGCTGGAAAAATGATCACTCTTAAGACGATATTTCCCTGGTCATGTGGCAATTCCCTTAGTCAACTGCACCAAGCCCTTTCTTCTTCACAGGCACACCATCGCCACCTGCCTCGATCGCCGGGGAGTACAACCTCTTCTGAAGGACTCCAATCCACACTGTTTGGAACCCTCACTGGACCCTGGTCATCCTGAGTCCCCAGCTAGCAACGTGAGCTCCCTGGGGCTCTTTATGGCACTTCCTTCAACAATGCATAGTGGGTCCATCTACTTAATAAGCCTCATGTCACCTTATGGACACCTGCCTTTAATATACCCTGCCCTACACACACACACACAAACCCCATATCTTCGATCTCTCCCTATCCCTACCACAACTCCTTGCTTCCCTTGCAGAATGTGGCTGATAATTTACTAGATGCCATCCTTGGGGCTTGGTTTGATTCAATCCACATGAAGTTCATAAACATGTATTAAGACAACCTGTTTTTGAGGTATAGAAGGTATCTCAGGTGACTAACACAAAGTTCTTGTGGTCAAGGAGCCCAGAAAAGTTGAAGATACCTTTATGGCCATTCATAGTTATCTCAACCTTTGGCATTCCCTAAAGAAATGCTGCCCTCTAGGAAGTTCTCTCCAAGGAAGCCCACCCTTGTTCTGAGAATTTCTTCAATCTGCAACCTTCCTGGAGCAGGGGGTGTGTCAATGGGTTCTGCACTTGTACCCAGTGCCCTTGGTAAATTGACCTTCCCCGAGGGCCTTGGAGCCCTTGGAGGATTCTCAGCATCTGCATCTCCCAGGAGCTCCCAGCATGCAGTTGGCACTCGATGGCTGTTTGTAGCTAAGGTACTTAGGCAGATTTTATTTCACCTTTAGTATTAGGCTGATATTTTTAAAATTCCAATTTAAATAAAACAGTTTTAGTTCTAGTTTTCCTTTTCAAGGCCTGTCTTCTTTTTGGCCTCCTCAAAGCCTTTATGCAAATCCACTTTACTTTTCCATCACAAATTTGGACTTATTGTTTCCCTGGAATTGAAGGGAGAATTTATTCAAATTTGACCTAAAGCTATAGACAACAAGTCACTAAAAACAGATACCCCAGACACAACCATGTCTCTACCCAATACAGTCGTCCCAAAGGAATTCTTACGGCCTAGTTATGTCCTCCAAGTTAGGAGGGTGGGGGATAGGAGTCGGGGGAGTTCCACATCGAATATGCTGACACTGCACTAACTATATAGCAGGCACCCTGTAATGACACCTTTGGATAACACAGAAAATGATTGTGTTTCAAGGATGGGCTGTAATGAGAGGGGAGGGTACTGAGAGCCACAGGCGGCACTGTTTCCAATCTAACAACACAACTGGGGGCAGGGGCAGGTGTGTGCTTGCTTTCAAAATGATAAATACCACTATGGTGTTTCCGCCCAAGGCTTTTGAGGAGAGGATGAACTTGGAAGAGTCAACTGGCATGAGTGGATTTCTAGTTCTCCTTCAAAGGTGGAAGTGGGAAGAGCAGTTTGACCAATCTAATGGTGTACGACACTGTTCGGTCACTGAGAAAGCTTCTACCGAGAGTGCATAGACTTCTTCTTCACTGACACACTATTACTTGGGCAAATGACTGGACCTCTTCCAGTCTCAGTTTCTTTACCTGTAAAATGGGGATAAATTATAACACCTAACTCATATAACACTAACACTCAAAATACTGCATACATGTGTGTCTAATATGCACAGGTAGACACACACATATGTAATATTTTGATATATGGCTAGATGGAATGAACTCACATAATACCTGGCTTGCAGTAAATAAATAGTAAATTTATCTCCCCCTATGTTTCCCAAGTTCCCCCTAGTTTTCATGGGAAAAGAAAAAAGCAAAATCAGCCCATTTGGAATAGAAAAGAAACTCAATCTTTCATATGCTATATGAAGACAAGATCCATTCAGTTTAAAGAAAGAGCTCAAAGCCGCAGAGCATCATTCTATAATCCTTTACAGAATGGTGACACTTGGCTGATCTGTCAAAAATCTTTCTACACATCCACACTGGGTACTTTTAATGAATGTCAGCTTTTAAGAATCAATGACATTGACATTACTCCATGGAGCAAAGACTGACGGCCCAACTTATAAATTCCCTGATGCCTGTATTAGCAAGGCGGCAAGATGAGTTTTCTGTTCACTGGTTTTGTTCTGCTGTCAAATTCTGGGGGACTTGCATTTCAAGCAATATATCTAATCTCTGTAAATTAAATTATCTTTCTTTTGCCAGCCAGAAATTTTTTTAAAAGAATATTATCAACTAAGTGGATCAGAAAATGTGGGTTGAAGACTTGCTTCCTGGGTGAAATGATATTAAAATGAATGTTATTCCCTAGATAAATGATGTGTTGCCAGGGTCATACACTATAGCTGTTAGAAACGTTTTTAAAAGAAACTTCAAAAGAGGAGGGAAATATAAAATTAGAGGGAATTTCCTTCTTCAAAGGGACAGTGGGTATAATTTAGCTTTTTGTCAAAGCAATGATAACTGTTCTCGCCTAAATTTTGTCATATCTACTGATATTGTTTAACTACTGATATTTAATTGTCAAAATATGTGTAAACTATTTTTCTGTATGAAAAAGATTCTCAGCCAGGCATGGTGGCTGACGCCTGTAATTCCGGTACTGTGGGAGGCCAAGGCGGGCAGATCACCTGAGGTTAGGCGTTCAAGAGCAGACTGACCAACATGGCGAAAGCCCATCTCTACTAAAAAATAAAAAAATTAGCCAGGCGTGGTGCCAAGCATCTGTAATAGCTACTCGAGGCTGAGGCAGGGAGAATAGCTCAAACCTGGGAGACAGAGGTTGTGGTGAGCTGAGATTGCACCACTGCACTCCAGCCTGGGCAACAGAGTGAGAGAAGAAAAAGATTCTCAGTTAACTAGTTCACTCATAGCTGTTTTTCCACTAAAATCCCCACACACCTACTATAGTTTCTTAAACTGTTCTAACTTCTGCCCTCAGTCTCATCCCCTGCTCATATGACCTGTCCACCACATATAGTTTGTTGACAGTGATAGTCAAATATGATTCCTATTTTGGTGTAGCAAACACTCTCTTTGCTCTCAAAACACATACTTACATGTTTTTTTTTTAATTGCCACATGTTCCAAAGCTAAAATAAAGTAAGTCAAATTTGCTCAAAGCCTTGCATTTAGTAAGTAGCAGCAATAAGATTGAAATCCAGTCTTCTTGACATCCTAATGTAAAGCCATGCAGAAGTCACCAACAACTGTAATTCTTACCTTTAACTTTAAGCTGTCTTACTATAAAGCCTTCATCAGTGAAGTCTGGACCAGCGGTCAGCATGCCTTTTCTGTAAAGGGCACAATAGTAAATAATTTAGGCTTTATAGGCCATATGGTTTTTGCTGCAGCTACTCAACTCAGCAATGTAATGCAACAGCAGCCATTGACAATAAGTGAACAAACAAGTGTGAATATGTTCCAATGACTATATTTATCAAAACAAGCAGCAGGCCACATTTGGACCATGGGTCTTAGTTTACCTACTCTTTGTTTAGACCATATTTGTCACTTATGGCTTGGTTAGATTCATAACACACAGTAGCTGTGTTAATACCTTATGTACAGAACAAAGTTGTAAATTTATTGAAGTTCACAGCTGGTCTCTCCCTGCCTTTCCAGCCAATTTAAGTTATCTAGCCCAATCCTGACATTAGGTTGTTTCTTAAAAGATACCTGATAATTGTTGAAGTAAAGTAGGGAGGAAGGAATATATATACCTCAAAGAGCTTCTCCTAGAAACTTCTGGACACTAGTGTCAGAATGGTATCTAGATAGTTTTAATTCTATAAACAATAATACATATATCTCCATGTTTTGAGCAACTGCCAAGGATCTTAGAATGTTTCACTCATTTTCCCCTGAATTCATTCAATACTTATGTGATGGGAGGTGTTACTGCTAATAAGGAGCTATAGGTAATTAGATTGCTAGATTAAAATCACTAGAATTTATTTCTTGATTAGGAAATATCAAGGGCACACTTACTTTTAAGTAAAACTTTCCAATAAATGAAGACTGAGATGATATAATGAATCCTAAAAGAGATTTCTCCAGGTTTGACTATTGTGGGCTTACGGTCAAGTCTTTAAAGGCAAGACAAAAAGGCATTTTTATTATACTTGACCCCTTTCTCTTTCCATATGAGTTTGAAGAAAGCTGGGTCTAATGCCTAGCTATGGAGGTAATGTATCAAGATATTAAATACACTGTGCGACTTACGGTAATTCATGCCATTTTACACGTAGAAACGACTTAGTAATTACTAAACGGCAGGCAGTATTAACTTGGCTACCATCACTGCTTGTTCAGAAACTTTCTGTTCTATAATCTAGCTAAGTCTAACCCACCACTGAAAAATAGTCAATAGCGTTCACCCTACAATACCGTAAAAAATAAAATAACCTTGAGAAGGTGGAATTTTTTCTCCTATCAATGAACTTATACATTGGAGATTATAGTGCTCTGTAAAGTAATTATTTCTGAAAGCATATAATCTATCATATGTGGATTTATCCCCTCCAAGGAAAGGAACAAAGCTATTTCCTATACCAGGTCAGTAACACAACATATGACTTGCCCATGACCAAGAAGAACATGGAGGAATTTTTGAAGGTGAGATCAACAGCTTTTTAAGAAGAATATGAAATTCTATATGACTTTAGTGAAAACATCAGTTTTTCTTTCTTAAGGTAATAAGTGAGAACACCAAGGGTATGGCAAGAATGACAGGTGTCTCCGTAGCCCGCAGAGGAACAGCAAACCACAAATCCAGAATAAAGTCAGGGACAGGAATTTGAGCTCAAGTTTTAGATTCCAGTGATTGATACTAAGTGTAGATTTTATGAAACTTCTTAAATCTGAAAAATTGTTTAGTGTGGAAACAGTATAATGTGGTTATTAAGAGATCAGGCTTTAGACCCAACCAACCTTTGGTTTGAACTTTGGTTTTGTTTCAACCTTTCAACTCTGAGCGTGAGTCCCAGCTCAGTGCAGTTTCAGCTGCGTGACCTCTAACAAATTACACAAGCACTCGCAGGCTCGTTTTACAGACGAGGCTTTAATCTAGATGAAAGGGATAATCACAGCACTCCCCTGAAAGGGTTATGAGAATGAGTGGAATGATGTATCAAAAGCACTTGTCCAATGCCTGCAGCGCAGTAAGCACAAACACTCAACATATGGTAGATTTTATGAGTTACTTGCAACCAGGGTGAAATAAGGTCAACCAAAATTTCTGTAACACCAGAGGACTGCATAACGCTTCAGGGCATCTCATCTATGAAACTTGACCTGGCCGTCTCCGCCAGTGCTTATTTCTTCTTTTCTGACCATTGACAATACTCAATCATTTATGCATCAAGATTTTTATTGAGCACCTGCTATATTCTAGGGGCTTTTCTTACCAATGATAACCAACTAGACATCTCTGTTAGCCTGAACACTCAAGAGTTACTACCCTGGAGGGAAAGAAAAATATCTAAAGGCAGAATGTACAAAGGCTCACAACAGATATGAACGCAATGCTACTGGAGGGAGAGTGGAAGAAGATCAAGAAAATCTAACTGGGAAAATCATAAACAGCTATCTGGAAAAGGGGATGTTTGACTTGGGCACTGAAGAATGGGTAAGATTTTGACAGATGGAGATAAAGTAGGAAGAAGTAAATTCCAAATTGAAGGTTCATTTGTAGAAGGGAGCAGAAGTAGGCAAGTACAGGGTCCACTTAGAGTCCAGGGCATTGGGTGAAAAGGTGGGAATAAAAGAATGTTAGTAGGAGTGGCTGGAAAGGCAGAGCATGGACCCTATGTGTCAGGCTGACTCAAGAATCAGCTCTCCAAGAGGTTTGCTTTCTGAAGAAACACCCATCAGGAGTCAAGCAGGATGAAGAATGGGACGAGGCTAAGAGTTTAAACATGGGGAAGCCACTGAGCGGAGTTTCTACAGAATAACAGGAGTAGAAGCTAAATGCAATAGATTGAGGAGTTAGAAATTAATAAGGAAATGTGTTTCCGTTTTTTTGTTAAGAGTCTGGCTGTAGTCGGAGGGTTAGAAGATAGAAGACATATAGGGTTTTTTGTTTGTTTTTGTGTCAAGGAAAAGGAGGATGAAGTATATTTTAGTCTGAGGGAGGGGAACCATAAGAGGCAGCAGAAAAAGAAAGATAGAACATAGAGTAGAACTACCTCCCATAAAAACATACTTCATACTAGCCATTGAAACTTCCTTATTTTCAAGCGTTTAAATTCTGCAAGAATGAAGTTCTTTCTTCTTCAGACTTAGGAATGAAACCAGGATGGCGAATGAAAATATTGAACTCGTCTGTGGTTAGAAAGGGGTAGGTTGAGAGCTGTTGAACTTTACAGACTGAGCAGTAAAAGTGATGGATCATAATCTACTCAGATTATAAGGACTGAAAATAGAAAGATGAGTCTGGGAAGCCTGGAGAAGGGTTGGTTCAGTCACTATGGAGAATGCAGCAGGCAGCTGACAATAAATTTCTGGAGCCAGAGACCAGCTGTGGCTATGTAGACCACCAATATTTAGTGAACCACATTACCACTGTTATTATAACTTTTTCCAGACGTGGGAGATAAGAAAGCAGGCAATAGAGGATACTCAGATGGGAAGTTGTCAAGGAGAAGAGGTGGACATTATTGGTAGTGGAAACAGCTAGGGAGCAGGTAATTCTACTAGAAAAAGAACGAGTGGATGGCCATGGGGTTTTAGCCAGAAAGGAAGGGAAGTGGATCCAGAAGAAGGGTGATGGAGTAGGAGAACAGGGAGGGCTCGAGGGACTATAATCTCAATGCTGAAGGCTGACAAGTCTCTTATGGGTGAAGGAATAGAGAGACGTGGAAGGTGATGGAAACTGCCCAGAAAAGGAAAACTCAGGCTTCTAGATGTTTTCTGGCCCACAAATTTCTGGCACTGAAAATACTAAACTTTTCAGTGGTCAAAACCTGCTTGTATTAATTTCTCTGCTTAATATATATACCATCAAATATGTTATGTAAATAATTTTCAAGGTAATAAGATGACAAGTTTCTTAACGGCAGGTACAGCACAACCCTTTTTTTTCATAATACTAAAATATGTAACAGGATAAAGTTGATCATCACTGACCACTAATTATTGATGACTTGAATTTACATTCATTGAAAATCACAGTGCTTGCCTTCTCAAAGCCACGATTCTCCTTTTCTGTAACTGCCAAAACTTCTGCTATGAGAGAAGAAACTAGGACATTATCTAGCCTCCCTCAGAGGCAACTGAACTCCATTTACTGCACTTAGGATGAATGATATGCTCCTCGGTCAGTAGAACAACTCTTAGTAGTTTTAACCCATCTAGGGATTAAGAAACATATATTGCTGTAATTGAGCATGGATTATGGAAACCAATAGCCCTGGGTTCTAGTCTGAGCTCAGCCACTTACGTATATCGTGACCCTCTGTCATCTACTTAGCTTCCCTAATCCTAAGGTTTCAATCTGCCAAAAAAAAAGGTATAACCCTCATTGGATTTTTGTATAAAGCATTTAGCATACAGCTTGCTACGTAGTAAGCTGCCAATAACAATGGTGGCTGTTTAGAAACATGTAATTTGGTGTATGTGCTACCTGAAAGATTTAAGCGAAGTTCTAGACAATTTTTGCATGAGAAACAGAAATCTTGTATCTCTATAATCTTAACCTCTTTTTGCATCAGTTTCTTCATCTGAAAACAACAACAAAAATAACAATACCTACCTCGGATTGTTGTCATGATGATTCAATGAGTTAGTATTTGTCAACTGTTTAGAACAGTGTCTAAGGTCCTGGGCATCAGCTGTCATTTGTAGTATCCCCTCTGCAGGAAGATCTTTGAGCCTAATGATGTTACATATAAATGAGTGGCTGGCATTCTATAAGATCTGAACTATAAGCCAACCTCTCAGAATGGCTTGTCTGAACAGGCTGCCATCCTTGTTAACCGTATGTAATAGTCTGAAAGAAAGTTAAAAATGCTTCTCATTATTAACTTCTGTTCCATTCCCACCAAGGTCATTATGGCTCCTCTCCCAAGTTCACTGCATATATCTCCCCAGTTCATCTTTTCTCGGCTTCAGTGTCTTGCCCTACCACAGTAGCAGATGATCTGTGTTTGTGCCTGATAGTTCCAAGAAAGATGAGTAGTTTTACCTTTGAAGCTCCTTCTGTTTCTCAAACTTGTGCATATTAGTGGGCCCATGGAGGGATACAGTTGAAAATACCAGAATCCTTGAGTTTGGGTCCATTCTACAATTTTCTAGTTGCATACCCTTGGGTAATTTACTTAGATTTTATGGATCACAGATTTCAAATTTATGAAATGAAGATGGTGCCCCCAATAACTAGACTTACCTCAGAGAACTCTTTTGAGTTGCAAATGAGCTAATTTGTATAACAATATCTCACAGATGTAAATTATTACTATAAACATTCTCACTATTCCATCTTATTTTTAGAAATGGGGCATGTTTTGTTTATTAAAACAATCAAAGTCCATCCAACACAGAGAGAAAAGTGAGCTACCCTCAGCCATTCTGCGGCAGAATGGTAAAGTAGACAGTGATCACTCCAGGTTCACATCTTCCCACTTCTTTTTACTCCACTTCAGAGAAGGTGGAAGGGGATGCCATCTTCAGCCAAATTGGCCCAAAGGGCCATCACCTTCCATTAGTGGAGTGACAAGTGCTGCTGTTGGTTCAGCCTCAGAGCTGAGTTGTGAAGTTATGTAACAGGAGCAAGAATAGAAAATAATTTGAAGGATTAAAGAGAAAAGGGAGGGCGGCTTCTTTTCATCTCTAAAAGAAAAACAACACAAGCTACTCTTATCAAAATTGCCAAGTAGGCACATGTCGAAGAGGAAACACTTTCCTCCCTGTCTACTCTCCTTCCATTCCCATGCCTCAGCCACCTTCTATTCCATGTCTTGATTCTTCCTGGATTTTTCTGGTTCCCAGAACTGGGTTTTTCAATAGGCAGGCCAAGCATACATTTTTAGGACATTCACAAAGCAAGGACAATAAAATAAAAAGCTATGGAAAATTATATTGTCACAGAAAAAAATCAAAACTGAGTTCAAGAAAAGTGACATCAGCAAGACAGTGGAATAGAAAGTCCCAGCCTTTGTTCCTCCACAGAGACACTAATATAACAATAATATATAGACTAAAATACATTCATGAGAATTCCATTTAACTTCAGTTAAGAAGTGACAGGGTTGCATCAGAGCACAAAGCGGAAGAAAGCCATACTGAAACGGGTAAGAAGAGTAATTTCACTTTGTCCATGTCAGCTCCTCCCCAAGGCTGGAATAGCTTAGTGTTACGAAATAATCCCTGCCTGTGACTTCTCCCTCTTCAGGAAAAGAGAAAAGTGGAGTATGCATGCAATATTCTAGTGTTTTGGAGGACTGTCCAAGGGAATTGTTTCACTTCACTCAAAAACCTCATGGAACCACGTAGATTGGATGCCTGGTAGCTGCTGAGAACAAAGGAGAGTTTATTTGTTGTTTGTTACTTTACAACCGGAGAACTTACATTACCACAGAAAGACAGCAGAGGAAGCCGAAGATTACAAACCCCTGAAAAAGAAACTGGCAAGCCTCTCTGAGAAATTACCTGCAAAGGCCCAGAGAAGCCACACCCCCTCCTGCCCACCAAAAGATCCAGAGGCCCTCAGAAACTCTAGCCAAGATGATCAGTGAAGGTCTTTGACTACACAAAACATATGCATAAAAACTGGGAGAGATGGCAGTATTTTCAAATGCGCAAATCCCACATAAAGTCATGAGATATATTAAGAAAAAGGAAAACATGGCTCAAAGATTGGCACAAAATAAGTCTCCAGAAACATCCTAAAGAAACATAGGTATATAAGATACCTGAAAAAGAATTTGAAATTATCATTATGAAAATGCTCTATGAGCTCAAGAACACTATGCATGAACAGATGAGAATATCAATAAAGAGACAGAAAATATTTTTTTAAAAACCAAACAGAAATCTTGGAAATAAAGAATGCAATAACTAAACTACAAAATTCACTAGAGGGTTTCAATGTCTGACTTGACCAAGGAAAGCAAAAAAGAATGTGGTCTAAAACACTGAAAACAATGGCAACAAAAGCCAAAATAGACAAATGGGATCCAATTAAACTTAAGAGGTTCTGCACAGCAAAAGACACTGTCATTAGAGAGAACCAGCCACCAACAAAATGGGAAAAAATTTTTGCAAGCTACCCATCTGATAAAAGGCTAATATCCAGAATCTACAAAGAACTTAAACAAATTTATAAGAAAAAAAAAAACCCCATCAAAAAATGTAAATGATATGAACAATTTTCAAAAGAAGACATTTATGTAGTCAACAAACATGAAAAAATGCTCTTCATCACTGTCATTATAGAAATGCAAATCAAAACCACATTGAGATACCATCTCAAGCCAGTTAGAATGGTGATCATTAAAAACGCTGGAAACAACAGATGCTGGAGAGGATGTGGAGAAATAGGAACACTTTTACACTATTGGTGGGAGTGTAAATTAGTTCAACAATTTGGAAGTCAGTGTGGCAATTCCTCAAGGATCTAGAACTCAAAATACCATTTGACCCAGCAATCCCATTACTGGGTATATTCCCAAAGGATTATAAATCATTCTATTATAAAGACACATGCACATGTATGTTTATTGCAGCACTGTTTACAATAGTAAAGACCTGGAACCAACCCAAATGCCCATCGATGATAGACTGGATAAAGAAAATATAGCACATATACACCATGGAATACTATGCAGCCATAAAAAAGGATGAGTTCATGTCCTTTGCAGGGGCATGGATGAAGCTGGAAACCATCATTCTCAGCAAACTGACACAAGAACAGAAAATCAAACAGCGCATGCTCTCACTCATAAGTGGGTGTTGAACAATGAGAACACATGGACACAGGGAAAGGAACATCACACACAGGGGCCTGTCGCGGGGTGGGAGAGCTAGGGGAGGGATAGCAGGGAGCGGGGAGATTGGGAAGGGATGACATTAGG